>JAXDDX010000420.1:0-73439 GCA_034670405.1 Hoplostethus atlanticus | reverse complement strand
GTGTTTCTCAACATGTGGTACCCTGCTCGAACTGGAACCTGATAATAAGATTAAGAAAGAGGAGGGACTTCCTGTATGGCTGGGAGGGGTTTGGTTGGCAGGATCAGAAATACAGCAGACTTCAGATAGTTCAGCTTGAGGATTATTGGTGTTATCTTCTAAGATGCTGCTGTCAGTGTCAGTGTACCCACTACTGTTCCTGAGCATATTCATCAGTAAGTTATATAGTTCATGATTCTTTTAGATTTCAGTCAAATGGACAATAACATACATTTTTGAGAACTTTCTGATCACTTTGTATTGAGAGATTTCAGCAAAGATCAAGCTTTATGGATGTCAAGGAAAACATAATTCATTCAACAACTTCTGTATTAACTTATTTCCATGTAGGTGTCAGCTGTGAGGAACTCACTCCAGTCAAGAATGAAGAGTACAGTTCAGAAGGCAGCACTGTTATACTGTCCTACAAATACTCCAAAACTGCTGCTGTTAGTGATGGATTCTTCTGGTATCGCCAAGACCCAGGAAAACCACCACAGTTCCTGATCTCCCACTCTGGATCAGGTTCATTATTACTGAAAGCAGATCCAAACTCTGGACTGTCTGTTAACGTGACTAAGGAGAAAACCCAAATGGATCTGGAGATCTCCTCTGCTGCAGTGACAGACTCTGCTCTGTACTACTGTGCTGTGAGGCCCACAGTGACAGGAAACCCAGAGTCACTGTACAAAAACATAGAAGCTGACATCACACACACTGCTGGGCTGAGAGCTGCAATGGTAGTCAGTGTGGAAAACTAGACTGGCATTTTGAAGAAATATTTACATTTCCGCTATATGGAGACATATCAGTGAATGAGCTTCCATCATTAGCATAGTGTGGCGGACTGGGGGGAGGGAGGGTGGTAGGTTCGGCTGGACTCAGCGGCTGCGGCCAATTAAAGCTGAGTGCAGCCGGGCCTTTTTAACCTGTGGGTGAATGTGTGAGCGAGAGGAAGGGACGCGCCAGTGTGAGAGACTGGCACGTGACCAGAAAGCCGACGGGGATGGAGGATCCAGTCGGCTGTGGGTGAGCGGAGTGGAGAGACGGGGCCAGCACCAGCGGGAGAGACGGAGCGGGAGCGGGCCGTCTCCTGCCGCGGCGTCCGGCGGAGGTCCGCGGAGGACGCAGTCGGGAGCCACCTGCAAGGGCTGACCAGTCGGGGTTGGGGCAGGATGCCCCTGGAAGCCTGGCAGGCTGGGGCAGCCTTGGGGCTCCGCGGCTGGCCCACCGGGACCGAAGGAGGGCGCCGGCGGAGGGAGACGGCGCCGACGGCGCGCTGCCGTCAACCCGGGCCGTTAGTATTATTGTTGCCGGTATGGTGTGGACAATAAAACGGCCCTGCTGGCCCATTAACTCTCCCCTGCCTATGTCTCTGTCTGTCCGGACCCCGGTAATGTGGCACCTTGCCACACATAGTTTTATCCATTGCTGGTTGATGGCATGCATAGAATCAATTCAATCCAAAATGTATAAGTAAAATACTAGCATCTTGAATAAATAAGCAATTACGCACTTTTTTTCACCATTTAAATCAGCACCAATCTGGTTCCAGACCTGGCCATAGTACCACCTAAGCAGCCTCTCTGGTCATAAATGACATCATTAATGCAATAGATAGTGAACAAAAATGTGTAGCCCTATTTATAGACCTGTACATGGCTTTTGATACGGTTGATTATTCAATTCTACTAAGCAGGTTGTCCTCCATCGGCCTAGATGATAATACATTGGTTTAATAATTATCTAATAGGATTCAATCTGTAGTAATAGTAAAATCACCCATTCTAAAGGTCAATAAAGGGGTCCCACAGGGATCTATCCTGGGCCGCTTATTATTTGTTAGTTATATAAATAATATTGCCATAAATTTACGCCATAAATGTTCATTTCTATGCCGGCGACACTGTACTTTATTCTTCGGCACCCAGAAGCAGGCAAACTCTCTCATATTTACAGACTGCCTTTGACAGTAGACAACGAGAACTGGCCTGTCTGAAACTAGTCTAAAACAAAGTATATGATGTTTTCCACACAGAACACAGAGCCTACCGATGCTCATTTATCTACCTTGAACAATGTCGAAATTGAAATATTTAGGTATCTGGTTAGATCATGATTTCTCATTCAGGTCAAAAAAGCTTAAACCAGAACTTGGTTTCCTTTATGGAAATAAGTCTTGCCTTTCTTTGGATAGCAGGAAAAAGATTGTCCAGCCTACAATATTACCAGTTCTTAATTAGGATGCTGTCCTATATATGCATGCCCCCATATCTGTTGTTTCAAAACCGAGTGATGCTTTATCACAGGCGATGGGTTCAGGACTCATCATTGTGCCCTGTACAAATCAGTAGGCTGGTACCCTCTAGATCTACGGATGAAGCAGCATGGTATTTTACTTATTTATAAAGCTTTACATGCAAAGTGTGAACTTGAAATAATGGTTGATCAAAATAACAGAAGAAAACGTGTATTATTTAGAAGCCTAAGCTCTGGCATTACCAACCAAATGAAACAAGTTGAATGGCAGAAAGTAACCAAAACCATCTCCCTTTTAAAAGCCCAATGCAACGCTCTACCACAGAGCGCATGGCTGGTCACCACATTACAGCGTCTGTTGTGATCTGGGGGTTTGGAAATGGCATAACCATGGCTTCAATGCATACCCATTGTAACCTGAGGGTATAAAATATTATACACAAAAAACAATATTATATACATATATTACATTTGGGAAACCGGACATCGCTGCAAATTGCATTTTGTTGGCCTGTTCAGCTGCTGTGTGGGAACCTGATGTATCTATCACTCAAAGAAATGATGCCACCCCACGCCATGGGCATGACCCGGCTCAGGGCAGCTCAGGATATCACGGATCTGTCCGCAAGCTCCCGCTGAAACGTCCCCGTCACTAAAAACCCGATTGTTGTCAATACCTGTAGATGGACGGGGATGCCAGGGTTCTCCGAGAGTGCCGTTCCAACACAGGGCCCAGTTCAGCACACAATTCGAAGAGAACAGCTCTTGGAAATCCAAAGCGGCGCATTAGCCAGTCAACATCATGGACCAGAAAACCAGTACGGTCTCTGAAGACTCGTTCTCGCCTAAATTGCGCAATAGCAATCTCTTCCAGCAACGCCAAAGCAGCCATTGTATCATTTGGCACAGCCATTACGCACGGCTACAGCCTTTATATAGTGTAGGCTATTCTTACTCCCAAATAATACAGAATAATAATATTTATATAAAGATCATGTATTTATTTGTTTATTCATATAAAGATCATTATCATTATAATTATTAAAATGCATAGTGACAAACATATTTACTCAAGATAGAACGAAATGAAGGCTTGTCAAAAAAAGGTTGTTAACCACTCACGCATCACTATGTAATCATATTGAAGGTTTTTTTAAACTATAGATTACATCCTAACACAATGTAGTGACAGAAAGAAGCTCTAAATAAAATGTCACCCAAATTCACACTTTTATTATCCTTTTTTGGATAAAAACTCAAAAAATGCGTATGGTAGGCATGGTGTGAAGGATGCGTTCCGGTACGCACATTCTCGCCGCCCGTGGATTTTTATACATTCGGAACCTGCGTGGAAAATGGCGTAAGTACACTTTTCGTGCGTAGGCATGGTTTACACATTTGGCCCCTGGTAGCTAACTTATTAGCAGAGGAAAGTACAAGTACCTACAAAGCATAACCTGCATAGCATAGCCATCCATGTAATCTTTGTTCAGAGTGTGCACTAATATATATATGGATAAATATTTGGTATATTTATCATTTCTGTATGTCTTATATGTCTCTGTATATTTACTAGAATTTGGTCTTTATTTTTTATCTTTGTATGGATGCAGGGCCACCCTGAAAAAGAGACTTTGGTCTCAGTGGAGTCCCCCATGCATAAATAAAAGGATAAATACAAATCAGATAAATTCACTTAAATAAACTTTATCCAAAGTGGATACATAAACATCACCAGACTATATACACTCAAGTGGATATGATCATTTCAGTAAGGTTTGAAGTACAAGGGGAAATGAGCAGTTGGGGGACCACCTTTAATCAATCTGGGCTGAAACATATTAAAATAGCACAAATTGAATGTACTGCTAGACATGCAAAACCAGAGGTGTGTAGGACCAAACATCCAATGAAGGCTAGGTGCAAGTTGAGCTCACACCCACAAAGGAAAACACACGATACAAATCCATAAAACAATGTCATATTTTAACATCTCCATTTGAGAAGCTTTTTTCTTCCATTTGTGGGTGCCAGCTCCCCTTGCATCTGGCCAGAACATGTTACCATCACAGTTTGTCCTGCATGTTGAATGAATGTCCATGTCATTAGTATCACAATGGCCTTTGCAGTTCATTTGCAATTTAATACCAATAAAGACAAACAACCAAATAAACCAATAAATAACTGCAAGATAAATACATGTTTGCATTTCATACACAATCTCCCACCAAAGAAGTGGCACAAAAATATGTTTTGTTTTCAAAAGGAGTAATGACACAGGGTTGTGAAGGATCCCTGTCAGTCTGAACAAGCCCCTCCCTCACATCTACCATCTGAGTGTTGAAGGTAAAGCAAGGTGACAGTGAGCCTGCTCTCTAGTTGCTGTAGCTCATAGTTACTGAACACTGCAGCTATGACGGCTCTGGTCATTTCAGTGGTGCTGGCTGCTCTGTGCTTTGGTATGACAGAACTCTGTTTCCTTGATATTAATATGACATTTGCTTTATTTTTTAACATCTCATTGATACTGGTTGTTGTCGTTCTACAGAATGCAGAGCACAAAAAGACAACGTGATACAACCAAAAGGAGATGTGACTGCTACTGAAGGAGAGGCAGTAACACTAGGCTGTGAATATAACACCAGTGGAACTGCATATCTCTACTGGTACAAACAAGAAGTAAATGACTTCCCCAGGTTCATACTGAGCCGCTCTACGTTTGGCGGTGGGAACACAGCAGACGGGTTCAAGGAGAGATTTATATCCACGCTGAATTCCACCTTAAAATCAGTTCCTCTGAGCATCCAGAAGCTGCAGCCGTCTGACTCTGCTGTGTACTACTGTGCTCTGCAGCCCACAGTGACAGGAAACACTAAAACTTAATACAAAAACCTCTGGTGCATATATCCAGAATGTAAACACAACACAATACTCCACAATGTCCACTAGAGGGAGACAAACATAATTCATTTTCAATGATACACCATTATAGTTGAGTTTCTTTGTACCAATGTCAAAAACCACAAAAGAAAAAAAAGTATAAGTAAAATACTAGCATCTTGAATAAATCAGCAATTACGCACAAAAAGTACATACCAACATGAACAATGATCATCTCCAGTGCTGACAAAATGAACTCTGTTCTTTATTATGTATCATCATTTCTCCATGCACATTTAAGTAGAGATGAAATGTGAAACAGACATGGTGTTTTTTGTGTTGCATTTGTCAGGTTAAGAAGTTATTTGCAAAATCTATGATTTCAGAAATGAACAATATTATTTCCTCACTGTGTTCATGATAATATACAGCAGGGTTTCAACAGACTTCAAGGCCCAAGGGTCATGAAACTCAATCATGAATTAACAAGGTAACTTTCAGTTCAAACAACAGAAGAAAAACACTGAATGACTCAAACTGCAGGTTTTCGTGTGACAGCAAACATGTTCATTGGATTAGGGTATGCTGCCATTTCTGCTGCATCTTGATCCAAATCTCTGGATTTGATGGGTGGGGCTTTGTGGTGTGAAAACTGAATTGGTTGTACTGGGAAACTCTCAGGTATGAATTTGTGGAAATGTGAAGCAGGGTCTGAAAAACAGCATGGTGCTCAACAAAACCTTCCCTGGATGAATAAAGGTTAAAACACATACCCCCCATGAGCTCATGAACAGTCCACCACCAGTGTTGAACACACATAGTAACATAAATGTGTGTTGGTCCGATCCAGATGTGTTGAAAATGACATCCTTTTGAAGAATGGATGATGATTGGACGAGGAGGAAGAAGCAAGGCGTCACCATGGAAACACACCTTCCTTAAAGAAGAACGCTTTAATCTGTTTCCTCTCACCGACTATTCATCCTCTTCTTCATTAACATTTTAATCATTAACACAGAAAAACAATGCTACTTTATTTAGTTTTGACATTAACAGCAATAAACGGTAAGTGAGAATGATGAAGACATTACTAAGTTTGCTGCACATGTAAGAAATACATTCAAGATTATTGGATTCAAGATAAAAATGTTGTATTTTGTATTTACACAGTGTACAGTAGACTGTAAACTATCTCAACACTTCAGGTGTTGCTGGCCATAGAGTAACACTGTACAGCATTTTCAGCTGTCGTCTCCTCTAAGCCTCATGGACAATGTTAGTCTGATGGGTTCATTGTCTCTTTTTCCAGGGCTAATAGCTGGAGACAACATCTCTCCTGTACAACATGAAGTCAGTGGAGGAGAGGGAGACTCTGTGAAGCTGAGCTGCTCCTATGATACAGATTATGAGTATATTTACCTTCACTGGTACAGACATCATTCTAACCAGGCACCTCAGTTCATACTCTGGAAAGGAGCCAGGTCATGGAGCAGTTATCAATATATCCCTGATAATCCTGATAATCGTTATCAATCCACAACGTCCAGCACAACAACTGAACTCACCATAACACACCTAACCCTGGCAGACACAGCTCTCTACTACTGTGCTCTAAGAAACACAGTGATAGAAAGTCTAGAAGAGGCTGAACAAAAACCTGAACACAGATATCTCACTATTCTTCAAAGAGGAGGGAAGTGGGATTCAAGCCACAATTTAATATCAGATGGATTCTGCTAGTTCATGGTTTCTCAGAGCCACTGTGGTTACACCTGCTCATGAAACACTGTGAAGGAAACCCTCACTGGATAAATAAGACTTAAGAAAAGAGGAGGGACTTCCTGTATGGCTGGGAGGGGTTTGGTTGGCAGGATCAGAAATACAGCAGACTTCAGATAGTTCAGCTTGAGGATTATTGGTGTTTTCTTCTAAGATGCTGCTGTCAGTGTCAGTGTACCCACTACTGTTCCTGAGCATATTCATCAGTAAGTTATATAGTTCATGATTCTTTTAGATTTCAGTCCAATGGACAATAACATACATTTTTGAGAACTTTCTGATCACTTTGTATTGAGAGATTTCAGCAAAGATCAAGCTTTATGGATGTCAAGGAACACATAATTCATTCAACAACTTCTGTATTAACTTATTTCCATGTAGGTGTCAGCTGTGAGGAACTCACTCCAGTCAAGAATGAAGAGTACAGTTCAGAAGGCAGCACTGTTATACTGTCCTACAAATACTCCAAAACTGCAACTGGTAGTGATCGATTCTTCTGGTATCGCCAAGACCCAGGAAAACCACCACAGTTCCTGATCTCCCACTTGGGATCAGGTTCATTATTAGTGAAAGCAGATCCAAACTCTGGACTGTCTGTTAACGTGACTAAGGAGAAAACCCAAATGGATCTGGAGATCTCCTCTGCTGCAGTGACAGACTCTGCTCTGTACTACTGTGCTGTGAGGCCCACAGTGACAGGAAACCCAGAGTCCCTGTACAAAAACCTGACCGCCAGGAGCTTCAGGTACAAGAACTGTAACTTAGAGAACTTACCCCACTTTCACAAGTTGAAGTTCAGAAGTTGATTACAGTTAGTCAAAGTGTCCCATCTTTATGGGATGTTCTATCCTTGGAGAACAGTTGCATCCTTCGATGGTGGTTGGGAAGCTCTGAAGTCATTTTATTGCCTTTTTTCCCGTTCATTTTCGATGCTACCTCATCAGCGATTGCTAACTAGATATGTTAACTCATCAAAACAAGGTAACATTATGAAAGGAAATACCAAAGCAGCAAAAAAGACATGATATTTCTGTTCCAAATTCTTTAGCTGCAAACTCTGGCCCCGCCCACAATCGGTCAGGATAGAGCAACACATCAACAAAGTTGCTCACAGTGTGAACATGGAGTTGCAGAAATACAGTACAATGAGGGGAGGGACAGATTGAGGGAGGAGCAAAACTGACAATTAAAAACAGAAGAGAAAGGAGCTCTGATAGTCAGTGGTATTCAATGTTCACTTTCTCTCTTTAAGATGGTGGCACTGAACTTGTGTGTGTTTTTTCCTTTGTTTCTGACCATACTAACTGGTATGTGAGATGGTACATTAGTCAAATCTTTTCATTCCACTGACTTTAAAAGAGTTTCCTTGCTACAGACCGTGGGAGTAAGAAGTAACAGACTTTTCTCTTCCTTCAGGTGTCAGTTGTGAGGATCTCACTCCAATCAACAATGAAGAGGCCAGTTTAGAAGGCAGCACTGTTACTCTGTCCTACAAATACTCCATAACTGCTGATTACAACGACAATTTCTTCTGGTATCGACAATATCCAGGAAAACCTCCAGAATTCCTCCTGTCCATCTCTGGATTAGACTATAAGTCTCTCAATTCAGACACAAGGCTCTCTACTAAACTGGCTGAAGGAAAGCGAGGGGTGGATCTGGAGATCTCCTCTGCTGCAGTAACAGACTCTGCTCTGTACTACTGTGCTGTGAAGCCCACAGTGACAGGAAACCCAGAGTCACTGTACAAAACCTCCCCCTCTGATTCTTAGTACATGATTCTTACATGTTCTCTAACTCAACAAATCTCACAGAATTTCCACAATAATTGTGTCTCTTTTACCTCTTTAGGATGAAAAGCATTCATAATCTTAGTTGTATTTCTCACAGTACTCATCATGGCCTGCTTTCTGCCTCCATATTCAGAATCAACAGGAGCCAAAAGGGGGCGACATTATCAAGGTGGAGAAACAATGTTGTTGCACTAAGCATGACCATTCTAACGTATATACTGGAGCTGTCATAACTTCTAACATTAGAGAAAACAACTGTCATACAGTTTGGTGAGTGTGAGTTCATTTCTCCTCCTGCTCTTTAAAACTGGATGATTAACACATGAACACACATTACATCAGACGGCAGTAGCATGAAGGAGATGGAGATATGAAGAAGATCGCTGGTTCCAATCCCCAGACCATCTGGGTGAATGAGGGTGGAGACAGAGAATGAGGAACAATCTCCCTCCCTCAACAAATACTGTTGAGCTGCCCATGGGCAAGGCATTAAACCCCCAAGTCTTTCAGTAGAGTAGCTCAGTAGCCACCAGTAGCAGAATGGTTGTACTGGTCAGCTAACAGTGGCCACAAGTAGCAGACTGGTTGTACTGGTCAGCTCCCAATGGCCACCAGTAGAAGACTGGTTGTACTGATCCGCTCCCAGTGGCCACCAGTAGCAGACTGGTTGTACTGGTCATCTCCCAATGGCCACCAGTAGCAGACTGGTTGTACTGGTCATCTCCTAATGGCCACCAGTAGCATACTGGTTGTACTGGTCAGCTTCCAGTCTGAATGTGTGGAGGTGTATGAAAGTGAACCAGGGGGTCTGGATTTCTCCTCTGGCTCTTTAAAGCAGCTTGCTGTAGATCTGGAACACTGGCTTTCTTCTGACTGCACCTTCCTCAAAGATAAAGAGGAGGAGACGATGACATCACAGATATCGTGTCCTTCAACAGCCATGTGTGGGTGCAGTAGGGTGGCCTAGCGGAGAGAGAGACCATCCGATAACCAGAGGACCACAGGTTCTACCCTACAGCCAGTGTGTCCTGTTGAAGTGTCCTCAGCAACACACTGATCCCTGCTCACTCAGTATTATGTACGTTCCTTTGGATAAGCACCTCCGATGAATGGAAAGGTGATATAAATGTTAAGAGGTCCTCAACAGATGATGAAGAGGAGGAGCCAATGATGTGAAGGCCCAGTTCCACCAGAGTATCAATGTTCTTCCTCTCTCTCCTCCCATCTCACTGCAGACATGAAACACTGGCTGAGAAACATCCTGATTCTTACTCTCTGGCTAGGTAACTCTTTAAACCTACTGATTTGTTCTCCTGTAATCATTGATCTTTATTGATTGATCTCTTCTTCTACATGTTCTATTCTTCCCCAGAATGTAAAGGAGAAGACAGAGTGATCCAGCCAAGAGGAGATGTTGTTGCTACTGAAGGAGAGACAGTTACACTTGGTTGTACATTTGAGACCAGTGCCCCAAGTTCTTATTTATTCTGGTACAAACAAGAAGTAAATGACTTCCCCAGGTTCATACTGAGCCACTCTACGTTTGGTGGTGAGAACACAGCAGACGGGTTCAAGGAGAGATTTATATCCACGCTGAATTCCACCTCAAAATCAGTTCCTCTGAGCATCCAGAAGCTGCAGCCGTCTGACTCTGCTGTGTACTACTGTGCTCTGCGGCCCACAGTGACAGGAAACACTAAAACTCAATACAAAAACCTCTGGTGCATATATCCAGAATGCAACCACAACACAATACTCCACAATGTCCACTAGAGGGAGACAAACATAATTAATTTTCAATGGTACACCTTTATAGTTTAGTTTCTTTGTACCAATGTCAAAAACAACAAAAGAAAAAAACACAAGTACATACCAACATGAACAATGATCATCTCCAGTGCTGACAAAATGAACTCTGTTCTTTATTATGTATCATCATTTCTCCATGCACATTTAAGTAGAGATGAAATGTGAAACAGACATGGTGTTTTTTGTGTTGCATTTGTCAGGTTAATAAGTTAATTGCAAAATGTATGATTTCAGAAAGGAAGAACAGAATTATTTCCTCACTGTGTTCATGAAAATATACAGCAGAGTTTCAACAGACTTCAAGGCCCAAGGGTCATGAAACTCAATGAATGAATTAACAAGGTAACTTTCAGTTCAAACAACAGAAGAAAAACACTGATTGACTCAAACTGCAGGTTTTCATGTGACAACAAACATGTTCATTGGATTAGGGTATGCTGCCATTTCTGTTGCATCTTGATCCAAATCTCTGGATTTGATGGGTGGGGCTTTGTGTTGTGAAAACTGAATTGTTTGTACTGGGAAACTCTGAATTTGTGGAAATGTGAAGCAGGGTCTGAAAAACAGCATGGTGCTCAACAAAACCTTCCCTGGATGAATAAAGGTTAAAACACATACCCCCCATGAGCTCATGAACAGTCCACCACCAGTGTTGAACACATAGTAACATAAATGTGTGTTGGTCCGATCCAGATGTGTTGAAAATGACATCCTTTTGAAGAATGGATGATGATTGGACGAGGAGGAAGAAGCAAGGCGTCACCATGGAAACACACCTTCCTTAAAGAAGAACGCTTTAATCTGTTTCCTCTCACCAACTCTTCATCCTCTTCTTCATTAACATTTGAATCATTAACACAGAAAAACAATGCTACTTTATTTAGTTTTGACATTAACAGCAATAAACGGTAAGTGAGAATGATGAAGATATTATTAAGTTTGCTGCAAATGTAAGAAATACATTCAAGATTATTGGATTCAAGATAAAAATGTTGTATTTTGTATTTACACAGTGTACAATAGACTGTAAACTATCTCAACACTTCAGGTGTTGCTGGCCATAGAGTAACACTGTACAGCATTTTCAGCTGTCGTCTCCTCTAAGCCTCATGGACAATGTTAGTCTGATGGGTTCATTGTCTCTTTTTCCAGGGCTAATAGCTGGAGACAACATCTCTCCTGTACAACATGAAGTCAGTGGAGGAGAGGGAGACTCTGTGAAGCTGAGCTGCTCCTATGAAAAAAATAGTGAGAATATTGACCTTCACTGGTACAGACATCATTCTAACCAGGCACCTCAGTTCATACTCTGGAAAGGAGCCAGGTCACGGAGCAGTTATCAATATATCCCTGATAATCGTTATCAATCCACAACGTCCAGGACATCAACTGAACTCACCATAACACACCTAACCCTGGCAGACACAGCTCTCTACTACTGTGCTCTAGAAACACAGTGATAGAAAGTCTAGAAGAGGCTGAACAAAAACCTGAACACAGATATCTCACTATTCTTCAAAGAGGAGGGAAGTGGGATTTAAGCCACAATTTAATATCACATGGATTCTGCTAGTTCATGGTTTGTCAGAGCCACTGTGGTTACACCTGCTCATGAAACACTGTGAAGGAAACCCTCGCTGGATAAATAAGAGTTAAGAAAAGAGGAGGGACTTCCTGTATGGCTGGGAGGGGTTTGGTTGGCAGGATCAGAAATACAGCAGACTTCAGATAGTTCAGCTTGAGGATTATTGGTGTTTTCTTCTAAGATGCTGCTGTCAGTGTCAGTGTACCCACTACTGTTCCTGAGCATATTCATCAGTAAGTTATATAGTTCATGATTCTTTTAGATTTCAGTCCAATGGACAATAACATACATTTTGAGAACTTTCTGATCACTTTGTATTGAGAGATTTCAGCACAGATCAAGCTTTATGGATGTCAAGGAAAACATAATTCATTCAACAACTTCTGTATTAACTTATTTCCATGTAGGTGTCAGCTGTGAGGACCTCACTCCAGTCAAGAATGAAGAGTACAGTTCAGAAGGCAGCACTGTTATACTGTCCTACAAATACTCCAAAACTGCAACTGGTAGTGATCAATTCTACTGGTATCGCCAAGACTCAGGAAAACCACCACAGTTCCTGATCTCCCACTTGGGATCAGGTTCATTATTACGGAAAGCAGATCCAAACTCTGGACTGTCTGTTAACGTGACTAAGGAGAAAACCCAAATGGATCTGGAGATCTCCTCTGCTGCAGTGACAGACTCTGCTCTGTACTACTGTGCTGTGAGGCCCACAGTGACAGGAAACCCAGAGTCACTGTACAAAAACCTGACCGCCAGGAGCTTCAGGTACAAGAACTCTAACTTAGAGAACTTACCCCACTTTCACAAGTTGAAGTTCAGAAGTTGATTACAGTTAGTCAAAGTGTCCCATCTTTATGGGATGTTCTATCCTTGGAGAACAGTTGCATCCTTCGATGGTGGTTGGGAATCTCTGAAGTCATTTTATTACCTTTTTTCCCGTTCATTTTCGATGCTACCTCATCAGCGATTGCTAACTAGATATGTTAACTCATCAAAACAAGGTAACATTATGAAAGGAAATACCAAAGCAGCAAAAAAGACATGATATTTCTGTTCCAAACTTTTTAGCTGCAAACTCTGGCCCCACCCACAATCCGTCAGGATAGAGCAACACATCAACAAAGTTGCTCACAGTGTGAACGTGGAGTTGCAAAAATACAGTACTATGAGGGGAGGGACAGATTGAGGGAGGAGCAAAACTGTCAATTAAAAACAGAAGAGAAAGGAGCTCTGATAGTCAGTGGTATTCAATGTTCAGTTTCTCTCTTTAAGATGGTGGCACTGAACTTGTCTGTGTTTTTTCCTTTGTTTCTGATCATACTAACTGGTATGTGAGATGGTACATTAGTAAAATCTTTTCATTCCACTGACTTTAAAAGAGTTTCCTTGCTACAGACCGTGGGAGTAAGAAGTAACAGACTTTTCTCTTCCTTCAGGTGTCAGTTGTGAGGATCTCACTCCAATCAACAATGAAGAGGCCAGTTTAGAAGGAAGCACTGTTACTCTGTCCTACAAATACTCCAAAACTGCTGATTACAGCGACAATTTCTTCTGGTATCGACAATATCCAGGAAAACCTCCAGAATTCCTCCTGTCCATCTCTGGATTAGACGCTAAGTCTCTCACTTCAGACACAAGGCTCTCTACTAAACTGGCTGAAGGAAAGCGAGGGGTGGATCTGGAGATCTCCTCTGCTGCAGTAACAGACTCTGCTCTGTACTACTGTGCTCTGCAGCCCA
This sequence comes from Hoplostethus atlanticus, assembly GCA_034670405.1. NCBI lineage: Eukaryota > Metazoa > Chordata > Actinopteri > Trachichthyiformes > Trachichthyidae > Hoplostethus > Hoplostethus atlanticus. The sequence continues at coordinate 59,550 of JAXDDX010000420.1, read as the reverse complement.
CAGTGACAGGAAACCCAGAGTCACTGTACAAAAACCTCCCCCTCTGATTCTTAGTACATGATTCTTACATGTTCTCTAACTCAACAAATCACACAGAATTTCCACAATAGTTTTGTCTCTTTTACCTCTATAGGATGAAAAGCATTCATAATCTTAGTTGTATTTCTCACAGTACTCATCATGGCCTGCTTTCTGCCTCCATATTCAGAATCAACAGGAGCCAAAAGGGGGCGACATTATCAAGGTGGAGAAACAATGTTGTTGCACTAAGCATGACCATTCTAACGTATATACTGGAGCTGTCATAACTTCTAACATTAGAGAAAACAACTGTTATACAGTTTGGTGAGTGTGAGTTCATTTCTCCTCCTGCTCTTTAAAACTGGATGATTAACACATGAACACACATTACATCAGACGGCAGTAGCATGAAGGAGAAGGAGATATGAAGAAGATCGCTGGTTCAAATCCCCAGACCATCTGGGTGAATGAGGGTGGAGACAGAGAATGAGGAACAGTCTCCCTCCCTCAACAAATACTGTTGAGCTGCCCATGGGCAAGGCATTAAACCCCCAAGTGTTTCAGTAGAGTAGCTCAGTAGCCACCAGTAGCAAAATGGTTGTACTGGTCAGCTCCCAGTGTCCACAAGTAGCAGACTGGTTGTACTGGTCAGCTCCCAATGGCCACCAGTAGAAGACTGGTTGTACTGATCAGCTCCCAGTGGCCACCAGTAGCAGACTGGTTGTACTGGTCAGCTCCCAGTGGCCACCAGTAGAAGACTGGTTGTACTGATCAGCTCCCAGTGGCCACCCGTAGCAGACTGGTTGTACTGGTCATCTCCCAATGGCCACCAGTAGCAGACTGGTTGTACTGGTCATCTCCTAATGGCCACCAGTAGCAGACTGGTTGTACTGGTCAGCTCCCAGTCTGAATGTGTGGAGGTGTATGAAAGTGAACCAGGGGGTCTGGATTTCTCCTCTGGCTCTTTAAAGCAGCTTGCTGTAGATCTGGAACACTGGCTTTCTTCTGACTGCACCTTCCTCAAAGATAAAGAGGAGGAGACGATGACATCACAGATATCGTGTCCTTCAACAGCCATGTGTGGGTGCAGTAGGGTGGCCTAGCAGAGAGAGAGACCATCCGATAACCAGAGGACCACAGGTTCCACCCTACAGCCAGTGTGTCCTGTTGAAGTGTCCTCAGCAACACACTGATCCCTGCTCACTCAGTATTATGTAAGTTCCTTTGGATAAGCACCTCCGATGAATGGAAAGGTGATATAAATGTTAAGAGGTCCTCAACAGATGATGAAGAGGAGGAGCCAATGGTGTGAAGGCCCAGTTCCACCAGAGTATCAATGTTCTTCCTCTCTCTCCTCCCATCTCACTGCAGACATGAAACACTGGCTGAGAAACATCCTGATTCTTACTCTCTGGCTAGGTAACTCTTTAAACCTATTGATTTGTTCTCCTGTAATCATTGATCTTTTTTGATTGATCTCTTCTTCTACATGTTCTATTCTTCCCCAGAGTGTAAAGGAGAAGACAGAGTGATCCCAGCCAAGAGGAGATGTTTGTTGCTACTGACGGAGGAGGACTATACACTTGGTTTGGTACATTTGAGACAGTGACCAAGTGCTTATTTATTCTTGGTACAAACAGGAAAGTAAATTACCTTTCCCCATGGTTCATACTTGAGCCGCCTCTAATAACATTGGTAGTGGAACACAGCAGCACGGGTTCAAGGAGAGAATTTATATCCACACTGAATTCCACCTCAAAATCAGTTCCCTCTGAGCATCCCATCCAGAAGCTGCAGCCGTCTGACTCTGCTTGTGTACTACTGTGGCTCTGCAGCCCACAGTGACAAGGAAACACTAAAACTCATACATAAAACCTCTGGTGCATATATCCAGAATACATGGAGGTGTTGCTTGCGGTTCACTGAGCGGCTCATCCATTTTTCGGCCGCCGGCGCTGCGAATCAAGTGAACGATACGAGAGAGACTAGACTTCCACGTACCCACAGATCAGAGCATATGATTGGAAAAGGCCAATGTAATAATGTAGCGATCTATTCTGCACACATTGACAACAGTTTTTGTAATGTTTAAGATGTTGTTTAATAAATGAACTGGTAATTGGGTAAACAATAAGCCCAAATTAACATTTACCATTGGTCAAAAAAAGAGCACACTAAATTAAATGAATGAATAAATGAGCAATGCTCTGTAAATTAATTTTTTTTTTTTTTTAGATTCCAACTTTATTGTCATTGTACTGGACCGACTCGATGGAGGGAGTGAGGTACCGGTGATGCGTTGGGCAGTTTTCACCCCCCTCTGCAGTGCTTTCCGGTCTGAAACAAAGCAGTTGCCATACCAGACTGTGATGCAGTTGGTAAGGATGCTCTCGATGGTGCAGCGGTAGAACTTCACCAGAATCTGAGGAGACAGGTGGACTTTCTTCAGTCTCCTCAGGAAGAAGAGACGCTGGTGAGCCTTCTTGACCAGGGTCGAGGTGTTGAGGGTCCAAGAGAGGTCCTCGGAGATGATGACTCCCAGAAACTTGAAGCTGGCGACACGCTCAACCTCCGTCCTGTTGATGTGGATGGGTGTGTATGTGCCGGCTTTGGACTTCCTGAAGTCCACAATGAGCTCCTTGGTCTTCTTGGTGTTGAGGGCCAGGTTGTTGTCGGCTCACCGCCCGCCAGGTGCTGGCCCTCCTCCCTGTAGGCCGACTCATTGTTGTTGTTGATGAGGCCAACCAGCGTTGTGTCGTCTGCAAACTTGATAATGGTGTTGGAACCATGTACAGGTGTGCAGTCATAGGTGAAGAGGGAGTAGAGGAGAGGACTCAGCACACAGCCCTGTGGGACACCGGTGTTCAGGGTGAGGGTTGCAGAGGGAGGTGTTGATGCCAAGGTCACCGAGTTTGGTGATCAGTTTGGAGGGGATGATGGTGGTGAATGCTGAGCTGAAGTCAATGAACAGCATTCAGGCATAGGTGTTGTTGTTGTCCGGGGGGGGGAGAGTGTAGTGCCATGGTGCGTTCCTCCGTACACCTGTTCTGGCGATAGACGAATTGGAGGGGGTCCAGTGTGGGTGGTAAGGAGGTTTTGAGGTGAGCCATGCCCAGCCTCTCGAAGCACTTCATGATGGTGGGGGTGAGTGCAACAGGGCGAAAGTCATTAAGGCTCGCTGCGGTGGAGTGTTTTGGCACGATGGAGGTGGTCTTGAAGCACGTGGGGACAACTGCCTGACCCAAAGTGACAGGTTGAAGATGTCAGTCAGGACCTCAGACAGCTGCCCAGCACAGACCCTGAGCACGCGTCCAGGGATGCCATCAGGCCATCAGCCTTGTGTGTGTTAGTCCGGCTCAATGCAGCAGTGGGGGAGAGTGTGAGAGGCTGGTGGTCAGAGGGAGCACAGCCTCAGACCCGGCCCGATGGCATAGGCGCTATAGGCGAATGCTAGGGGCACCGTCCATCCATAGGGGCGCCCCAAATGAGGGAAGAAAAAAAACAGTGGGCCAAAGGAAATACGAAAATAGACATTAGCAAAATCACATATACAATCACTCACTAATAATTAAATAGGGTGCCAACGTTCAAAACGCGATACGCCTACTACATGCTGGTAGCCAATCAAGTCATGTATGGGAAAGTCTGTTCTGTGTGTGTGTGTGTGTGTGTGTGTGTTTTGTGTGTGGTGTGTGTGGAGGGGGGGGCTGTTTGGAATCGGGAATCAGTCTGGAATCTCGCCTAGGGCACCAATTGGACCAGGGCCGGCCCTGCACAGCCTTGATGGCCGCCTCCTGGTTGTCCCTAAATGTTATTATTGTCATTAGCCTGTGGGTTATTTGGTGTTTTACAGTTGTGGTGTATGTGGTTATTTGAACGTCTGGTTTGAGAGGGAGCGAGAGAGCACTCATGTAATTCCCTTACCTGTTTAGCTCAGTCCTACTAGGACATCAGACTCTGATGCTGCGGGTTGTGAGTTCAAACCTTATATAATATTAGTTATCACCTCACTGTCAATTTTTATTGGTGAATCATAATGAGTCGATTCAGAATCGATTTACTTCTTTCGGACGGCTCAAAAGAATCAAGTTAGTTAAAAGAGTCGGTCTTCCCATCACTAGTTTGCTGGGTAGCCAACTACAGGGTTGCCAGTCTTTTGTAATGATACATTTCAAGGACTTTTCAAGCACTTTTCAAGGACAAATTATTTCAAAATGAAGGGCCAATAATTCAGAGATGTTCACATATACCAGTCTAAGCCAGCACAGTACTACAGCGCAGCGATCAGCAAATCGATGTATGCTTGTAGCCTACGCGGAGAGTGATACTGTAGATAGGAAGAAAGTGTATCAAGCTTGGCCCAGCACTCCAGATGTATAAAAATTGTATCATAGGTGAATTTTGAGATGATGAAGCGCACAAGGCTCAAACTCAGAGGTTCTGGTAGGCTAAATCCAAGTACTTTTAAGGACCTCTTTACTGCTCCAAGCACTTTCAAGTACTTTCCAGACCCGTGGCAACCCTCCAACTCAAACACTCAAACAAACTGTGGTCCTTTGGCTCCGCCCATTGAGGTTTAACTTGAGCAATCTGTTCGATGCCAAGGGGAGGGGTTGTGTAGCAGAGAGGCTGTTCAGCTTCATTCTGCTGCAGCGGAAGAACATCACTCATCTGTCTATTTGGCTTTAACAACTCCAAAGAAATGTTGCTTTACCTCTGTTTTCTTTTATCAAACTTCATAGGTGAGTTGTACAACAGACATGAAAGTCTTACAGTGTATTTGCCAGACATTTTATCTGGATGTGTGTGTGTGATTTTCTTTTCCAGAAAATTGAAATATTCTAAAGAATACTTTGGCAAACAGGATTAGTTGATGAGTTCATGACATGATGCTTGGATCCAGTAGGCTTGTATTCAATCAAACCTTTTTTAAAGGGTAAAAGTGTTGAAGACGCCATCACAGCAGAAAAGGATGTTAAAATTGTATTGAGGGCAATAAAGTTAAGTTTCCCCTGCAATAAAAAACAGCTTCTAAAAAAAGAGTCTGCTATGGTACGCCAGTATCGGGATCAGCTCCCATTCCTCATACTGGATATAAAGGGGATATTAAAATAATCCCATCCCAGGATGAGCATCCAACATTCAAAGAGCAAGTCGGTGGATTGGAGATCTCCTCTGCTCAGTGACAGACTCTGTCTGTATACTGTGCTCTGAAAGCCCACAGTGACAGGAAACCCAGAGTCAGTAAAAAATAGAACTGACATCATGTTCGGGGAACGCCTATTGGAACTATACCCCCCCACCCTGAAAAAATTATCCCCCAGGAGGTGAGAACCAGAGCCTGAAAGGTCATAAAGGATCCTCCCCCCCCAACAACGGATGTTTCAGCTGCTGGGTCAGGAAAGCGCCCCCGTAGTCATGGGGCCAAAACAGAGGACTGAGACGGAGTTTTTTCCCCTCGGGCCATCGGACTGTGAACTCGGACCTTACCAGGGCCCCCCAAGCCCCACACTCCCCCTCTTATGCACCACACACACTTACAGTAGGTAAAGATCACAAAATTTTAAAATTTAATTAATTACATACATACAATTTCCCTTTTTTACTATATTTTTATAAAGTCTTTATTGTAAATATTGTTTTGTTTTTTATATAAGCTCTTACGTGACTTGTAAAATTGTGTTGGTTTTTTTAAATAGTGTAACCCTGAAAATTTGCCCTTTGCACATTTCTGCTGACATTCCCACTTTAATTTCACTGCAATCTGGGGTTTATGTACAAATAAACTTCTTAAAATCTTGAAATCTTGCCCTGATTTCTCCTTAAGGCAAAAAGCTTAAAACCTGAGTTGGTTTCCTTTATGGAAATAAGTCTTGCCTTTCTTTGGATAGCAGGAAAAAGATTGTGCAGCCTACAATATTACCAGTTCTTAATTGGGGTGGGGGCCTATATATGCATGCCCCCTATCTGTTGTTTCAAAACCAAGTGATGCTTTATCACAGGATGGGTTCAGTACTCTCATTGTCCCCTGTAAATCAGTTGGCTGGTCCCCCTTAGATCTAGGGATGAAGCAGCATGGATTTTACTTTTTTTAAAGTTTACTTGTAAAGCCCCTCATTTTAACAAAACTTTTTCATTTAAGGTTTCAAACTACACCCTAGTTTCCAGTCCTGGATTATTTTGAAAACCCACGTTTAAGAACTCGTTTGGGAAAAAGCAGCCGTCAGTGTTTTGCTCCTTTTTTGGGGGAACCATTTCAGAATCACAAAGCGGGAAAACTGGTATTGTTTTTGAAATTTTAAACACCTGGGTAAACTTATTCCCGGAGGAAAGTACAAGTCCCTACAAACAAAACCTGCATACCCAACCATGTAATTTTGGTTCGAGTGTGCATAATAATATAGGGATAAATTTTTTGGTATTTTTTATCATTTCTGTATGCTTATAGTCTCTGTATATTTACTAGAATTTGGTCTTTATTTTTTATCTTTGTATGGATGCAGGGCCCCCCCTGAAAAAGAGACTTTGGTCTCAGTGGAGTCCCCCATGCATAAAAAAAGGATACATACAAATCAATAAATTCACTTAAAAAAACTTATCAAAGTGGTACATAAACATCACCAGATATATACCTCAAGTGGATATGATCATTTCAGTAAGGTTTGAAGTAAGGGGGGAAAATACAGCGTGGGGACCACCTTTAATCAATCTGGGCTGAAACATATTAAAATGCAAAAAATTGAATGTATGACATGCAAAACCAAGGTGTGTGGGGCCCCAAAATAAAATGAAGGCTGGTCAATTGACTCACACCCACAAAGAAAAAACACGATACAAATGCATAAAAACAATTTCTTTATTTTAACATCTCCTTTTTGAAGCTTTTTTTTTCCTTTTGTGGGTCCAATTCCCCTTGCATTGGCCAAAAATGTTACCATCACGTTTGTCCTGCATGTTGAATGAATGTCGTGCCATTAGTACCAAAAAGGGCCCTTTGAGTTATTTGAAATTTAAATACCAAAAAAGAAAAAACCCCCAAACAAAAAATAAATAACTGCAAGATAAATCATGTTTGCTTTTCATAAAAATCCCCCCCAAAGAAGTGGCACAAAAATATGTTTTGTTTTCAAAAAGTATGACACAGGGTTGTGGGGGGATCCCTGTCATCCTGAACAAGCCCCTCCCTAATCTACCATCTGGTTTTGAAGGTAAAGCGGGTTTACAGGAGCCTGCTCTTATTTGCTGAGTCATGTTCTGAACCGCAGTATGACGGTTTGGGTCATTTCAGTGGTGCGGGTGCTCTTGCTTTGGTTGACGAACTCTTTTCCTTGTATTAAATATACATTTGTTTTATGGATTTTTTAACTTTTTTGATACTGGTTGTTGTCGTTCACAGAATGCGAGCACAAAAAGAAAACGTGATACAACCAAAAGGAGATGTGACTGCTATGAAGGGAAAGGGGGCAGGGAAAACACTAGGGTAAATATAACACCAGGGGAAATGCATATCTCTCTGGACAAACAAGAAGAAAAGATTCCCAAAGGTTCATACTGAACCGTTTTAAACGTTTGGTGAAGGGAACACAGGGGAAGGGTTCAAGGAGAGATTTTTCCAGGGAATTCCCCCTTAAAAATCATTCCCTTTGACACCCAGAAGTGCAGCCCGTTGCTTGTGTGTACTCTGTGTTGCAGCCCCCAGTGACAAACATAAAACTAAATACAAAAACCTTGGTGCATATACCCAGAAGAAAACACAACACAATACTCCAAATTCCACTAGAGGGAGACAAAATAATTAATTTTTCAATGTACACCTTTATAGTTTAGTTTTTTGTACCAATGTCAAAAAAAACAAAGAAAAAAGCACAACTACATACCAACGAACAATATCATCTCCATGCTGAAAAAATTAAACTCTTTTTTTATTATGTATCATCTTTTTCCCCAGCACTTTTAAAGTAGATTTTAAAATGTGAAACAGACAGGGTTTTTTTTGTTTTGCATTTGTCGGGTTAATAAGTTAATTGAAAAATGTATGATTTCAGAAATGAAGAACAAAATTTAAAATTTTCCCTCACTGTGTTCATGAAAATATACAGCAGGTTTCAAAGACTCAAGGCCCAAGGGTCATGAAAACTAAATATGAATTTAAACAAGGAATTTTCAGTTCAAACAACAGAAGAAAAAAACACTGAATGACTAAAAACTGCAGGTTTTTTGTTTGGACAAGAAAATTTTCAGGGAAATTTGGGTATGCTGCCATTTCTGTGCATTGGATCCAAATCTCTGGATTTGGGGGTGGGGTTTTGTGATGTGAAAACTGAATTGGTTGTATGGGAAACTCTCAGGTATGAATTTGGGGAAATGTGAAGCAGGGTCGAAAAATAGCAGGGCCCAACAAAACCTTCCCTGGTGAATAAAGGTTAAAACACATCCCCCCCATGATCTGAACATCCACCACCAGTTTTGAACACACATAGTAACAAAAAGTGTGTTGGTCCGATAGATGTTTTTAAAATGACATCCTTTTGAAGAATGGATGTGATTGGACGGGGAGGAAAAAGAAGGCTCCCCAGGGAAAAACACCCCTTCCTTAAAGAAGAACGCTTTAATCTGTTCCTCTCACCGCCTCACCTTTCTTCTTTAAAACTTTTTGAATCATTAACACAGAAAAACAATGCTACTTTATTTAGTTTTGATTAACAGAAATAACGGTAAGTGAGAAGTGAAGACATTACAAAGGGTTGAGAAATGAAAAGAAAAAATTTAAAGATTATTGGATTCAAGAAAAAAATGTTTTTTTTTGTATTTACACGTGTACAGTAACGTAATCTATTCAACACTTCAGGTGTTCGGGCCATAGAGTAACATGTACGATTTTCACTGTCGTCCCCTCTAAGCCTCATGGACAATGTAGTCTGGGGTTCCTTGTCTCTTTTTCCGGGTAATAGCTGGAGACAACATTTCCTGTAAACATGAAGTCAGTGGGGGAGAGTGAACTTGTGAAGTGAGCTGCTCCAGATACAGATTATGAGTATATTTACCTTTTATGGTACAGAATAATTTTTAAAAAGGGACCTCAGTTTAACTTGGAAAAGTGCAAAAAAGGGGCGATACGAATAAAATCCCTGAAATCGTTATAATCCCCCAAAAGTCCAGGGCATCAACTGAATCACTAACACACTAACCCTGGCAGAACACTCCTATACGGCTCTAGAAACACAGTGATAGAAGTTTTTAAAGGGTGAACAAAAATGAACAAAAGATATCCACTATTCTTCAAAGAGGAGGGAAGTGAGTTCCAAGCCACAATTTTAAAAATTTGAGGATTTGCTGTTCATGGTTTTCAAGCCATGTGGTTTTCCCTGCAATGAAAGACTGTGAAGGAAACCCCCGCTGGGTAAAAAAGAGTTAAAAAAAGAGGGGGGGACTTCCTGATGGTGGGGGGGGTTTGGTTGGCAGGATCGAAAAACAGCAGATTCAGATAGTTCAGGTTTAGGGAAATTTTTGGTGCTTTTAAATGCTGCTGTCAAAGTCGTGTACCCATATGTTTTCCCGAGCATATTAACTAAGTTTTATAGTTCATGATTCTTTTAGATTTCATCCAATGGACAATAAAAACATTTTTGAGAACTTTCTGATCACTTTTTATTGAAGATTTCAGCACAGATCAAGCTTTTGGTGTCAAGGAAAAAATAATTCATTCAAAACTTCTGTTTTAACTTTTTTCAGTAGGTGTCAGCTTGGGAAACCTCATCAAGAAAAGAAGATACAGTTTAAGGCGCACTGTTAACTGTCCTACAAATACTCCAAAACTGGGGCGTTAGTGATTTTTTATTGGTTCGCCAAGCCCAGGAAAAACCACAGTTTCCCGATCTCCACTTGGGATCCAAAGGTTATTATTCCTGAAAGCAGATCCAAACTTGGACGTCTTTACGTGACTAAGGAGAAAACCCAAATGGATCTGGGATTCCTTGCTGCGTGACAGACTTGCCTGTTACTGTGCTGTGAAACCCACAGTGACAGGGAAACCCCAGTCACTGTACAAAAAAGGGAAACTGACAAACCTTTTTCCCCATTCATTGTTAGATTTAACCTTTTTCCTCCACTAGAGGGCAACATTATCAAGTAGGTGGTCACACTGTTGTTGCATGTTGGACCCTTCAGTCATGAAGAGAACAACTAGTTGAAAGTTGAATATCAGTTGGTTCCCTCCCGTTTTTTTTCAACCTTGTAGAAAGTGGAGCAGGAGAAAAGTGATCTGTAAAAAAATGTGATAGACTATTATTGTTGCTGGCTCAGTATATTGTTTGGGCCAACATCGCCCTGCATTCATCCTATCGTGATTTATTCACTGTGTTTATGGTAAATAATACTCAAAATTAAAAGAATGTTTTACCAAGACAAACACCTGTACAGTATTGTTTTTATTGGTGCGAACATTATTCTTATTTTACTTTGAACTGTATTTTGGTTTTCAAAGTGATAACCTTCATTCAGTTTTCCATTTCTGCAGGTTCCCTTATAACAAAACCACCCGTCACTCCCCAAACAGAGTACAGCTCTAGAAGGAGGGAAAAATAAAATTTCCTGTAAAAAAACTTTCAGGATACTACTTTTCTGGTATCTCCATATTCCGTTCAGTCCACAGTTTCTCACCAGAGCACATCAACAAACATGGATTGATTTTTAAAATGATAAAGTCAAAAAGGATTTCTGGAGATCTCCTCTGCTGCAGTGACAGACTCTGTCTGTACTACTGTGCCTGCAACCCCCAGTGCAGGAAATCAGAGTCATGTACAAAAAACCCGCAGCCAGGGCTTCAGGTACAAGAATGTAACCAAAAACTTACCCAAAGTTTTACAAATTTAAGTTCAGAAGTTGTTACGTTAGTCAAAAAGTGTCCCATCTTTTTGGGGGTTTTCTATCCTGGAGAACAGTTGCACCCTTTTTGGTGGATGGGGGAAACTTTTGAAGTCATTTTATTGCCCTTTTTTTTTCCCTTCATTTTCGATGTACCTCTCAGCAATCTAGTAGATATGTTAATCATCAAAACAAGGTAACTTTGAAAGGGAAATACCAAAACAGCAAAAAATCATGAATTTCTGTTCCAAACTTTTTTGTACAAACTCCAGCCCCGCCCAATCCGTCAGGATAGAGCAACACATCAAAAAAGTTGCTCACAGTGTGAATTGGAGTTGCAAAAATAAGTATATGAGGGGGGGGACAGATTTAGGGAGGAGCAAAACTGTCAATCAAAAAAATAAAAGAAAAGGGGCTTGATAGTCAGTGGATTCAAAGTTTTACTTTCTCTCTTTAAAATGGTGGCACTGAACTTGTGTGTTTTTTCCTTTTTCTGACCATACTAAGGTATGTGAGATTTATTTTCATTAGGAAAAACTTTTCATTCCCAATGACTTTAAAAGAGTTTCCTTCTACGACCCCTGGGGGTAAAAGTAACAGACTTTTCTTTCCTTTAGGGGTCAGTGTGAGGATTCATCCAGTCAAAAAATGAAGTACAGTTCAGAAAGGGGCACTGTTCTCTGTCCTACAAAAACTCCAAAACTGTGATTACAAGAAATTTTTTTTCTGGGGATGAAATATCCAGGGAACACCCTCAGAATTCCTCCCCTCCATCTTGGATTAGACTAAGTCTCCAATTTGACCAAGGGTCTTACAAAATTGGGTAAGGGAAAACGAGGGGGGTTTGGGGATGTCCCCTTTCTGCAGTAACAGACTCTCTCTTACTACTGTGCTGGGGAAGCCCCCAGTGACAGGAAACCAGAGTACCCCCCCTCCTGATTCTTAGTACATGATTTTTACATGTTTTCTAATCAACAAATCCAAAAATTCCCCAATAATTGTGTCTCTTTTACCCTTTTAAGAAAACATTCATAATCTTAGTTGTATTTTCACAGTATCATCATGGCTGCTTTCTGCCTCCATATTAGAATCAACGGAGCCAAAAGGGGGCGCATTATCAAAGGTGGAAAACAAGTTGTTGCACTAAGTGACCTTCTAACGTATATCTGGAGCTGTCAAACTTCTAAGTTTGAGAAAACAAATGTTATACAGTTTGGGGAGTGTGAGTTCATTTCTCCTTGCTCTATAAAATGGTGATTAAACATGAACACCATTACATCAGGACGCAGTTGCTGAAGGAGAAGGAGGGCTAAAAGATGCTGGGTTCCCAAACCCCAGACCATCGGGTGAATGAGGGGGGAGACAGAGAATGGGAACATCTCCCCCCAACAAAACTGTTAGCTGCCCCGGGCAGGCATTTAAAACCCCCAAATGCTTCATAAGAGCTCATAGACCCAGAGAGATGGTTGTATGGGGGAGCTCCCATCTGAAGTGTGGAGGTGTATGAAAGTGAACCAGGGGTTGATTTTCCCCCGGCTCTTTTAAAACAGCTTTCTTAGATCTGGAACACTGGCTTTCTTCTGATGCACCTTTTCCCCAACGATAAAGAGGAGGGGAGATGACATCACAGATATCGGTCTTTCAACACCTGTGTGGGTGCGTAGGGTGGCTAGCGGAGGGAACCCTCGATAACAGAGGACACAGGGTTTACCTACGCTAGGTGTCCTGTGAAGTGTCCTCAAACAACCCCATTCCCTGTCATTGTATTATGTACGTTCCCCTTTTGGGTAACACCTCCCTGAGTGGAAAAAGGGGTATAAATGTTAAGAGGTCCTCAAAAAATGAGAAGAGGAGGGCCAAATGGGAAGGCCCCGTTCCCCCAGAGTATCAAGGTTTTCCTCCCCCTCCCCCCATTCCCCTGCAGACGAAAAAAATGGCTGAGAAACACCCGATTCTTACTCTCTGGCTGGTAAATCTTTAAACCCATGATTTGTTCTCCCTTTAACATTGATCTTTATTGATTGATCTCTTCTTCTACATGTTCTATTCTTCCCCAGAGTGTAAAGGAGAAGACAGAGTGATCCAGCCAAGAGGAGATGTTGCTACTGAAGGAGAGACAGTTACACTTGGTTGTACATTTGAGACCAGTGACCCAAGTCCTTATTTATTCTGGTACAAACAAGAAGTAAATGACTTCCCCAGGTTCATACTGAGCCGCTCTACGTTTGGTAGGTGGGAACACAGCAGACGGGTTCAAGGAGAGATTTATATCCACGCTGAATTCCACCTCAAAATCAGTTCCTCTGAGCATCCAGAAGCTGCAGCCGTCTGACTCTGCTGTGTACTACTGTGCTCTGCAGCCCACAGTGACAGGAAACACTAAAACTCAATACAAAAACCTCTGGTGCATATATCCAGAATGCAAACACAACACAATACTCCACAATGTCCACTAGAGGGAGACAAACATAATTCATTTTCAATGGTACACCATTATAGTTTAGTTTCTTTGTACCAATGTCAAAAACAACAAAAGAAAAAAACACAAGTACATACCAACGTGAACAATGATCATCTCCAGTGCTGACAAAATGAACTCTGTTCTTTATTATGTATCATCATTTCTCCATGCACATTTAAGTAGAGATGAAATGTGAAACAGACATGGTGTTTTTTGTGTTGCATTTTTCAGGTTAAGAAGTAATTTGCAAAATGTATGATTTCAGAAATGAAGAACAGAATTATTTCCTCACTGTGTTCATGAAAATATACAGCAGGGTTTCAACAGACTTCAAGGCCCAAGGGTCATGAAACTCAATCATGAATTAACAAGATAACTTTCAGTTCAAACAACAGAAGAAAAACACTGAATGACTCAAACTGCAGGTTTTCGTGTGACAGCAAACATGTTCATTGGATTTGGGTATGCTGCCATTTCTGCTGCATCTTGATCCAAATCTCTGGATTTGATGGGTGGGGCTTTGTGGTGTGAAGACTGAATTGGTTGTACTGGGAAACTCTCAGGTATGAATTTGTGGAAATGTGAAGCATGGTCTGAAAAAGAGCATGGTGCTCAACAAAACCTTCCCTGGAAGGTTAAAACACATACCCCCCATGGCGGCAACACCCTTGACCTGGTTCTGACCCGTGGCATTCCTGTTTCTGCTTTAGTGGTCTCCTCTTATGTGCCCGCCTTATCTGATCACTATCTCATTAAATTTGAAATCAAATTGATCTTCCCACGCCAAAAATGTGAAGATACTTATATTAGCCGTCGTATTAATGCTACTACGGCCTCGTTACTATCTGAAAAACTGCCCAGCTTTCTCGCACCACTCTCCGGTCATGTTGGCTCACTCGACAATTTTGCCAACGAACTAAACGCTAGCCTTACCAACGCGCTTGACTCAATCGCCCCGTTAGTCACTAGAAAACACCACGCTAGGAAGTTTGCACCATGGTTTACCCACGACACTCGTGCACTTAAACAAGCCTGTAGAAAACTAGAACGTAAATGGCGATTGACCAAACTCGAAGTCTTCCGGCTTGCCTGGAATGATAGCTTGCTAAATTATAAATGTGCACTCTCGTCAGCCAAAACTGCACACTTCTCTAGGTTAATCAGTGCAAATAAAAACAACCCAAAGTTTCTATTCGACACTGTTGCTAAGCTAACACGGAATCCCTCCCCCTCTGATAGCTTTCTGTTTTCTCCGAATGATTTCATGTCCTTTTTTAGTCAGAAAATCACGCTGATTAGAGATGAGATCACCAGTACACTCTCTACTGGCGGTGCCGTCTCACCCCTGAAAAGTCCACTTGGTGTTCCCCGGGCTGAATGTCTTTTCTCACAGTTTGATTTAGTTTCCTTAGACTCTCTCACCAAGCTAACTCTGTCTTCAAAACCCACGACCTGCATGCTTGACCCTCTACCTGCTAAACTGCTTAAAGAAGTATTCCCTATCCTAGGACCCTCCATTCTCTATATGATCAATCAGTCGCTCTCCACTGGCACGGTGCCCTCCGCCTTTAAAACGGCCGTGATCAAGCCACTACTGAAAAAACCGAACCTTGACCCCGAAGTACTTCAGAACTATAGACCAATCTCAAATCTGCCGTTCCTCTCCAAATTACTTGAACGAACAGTAGCCAGTCAACTTACAGATTTTTTGTCAAAAAATAACCTGCTTGATCCCTTCCAATCTGGCTTTAGATCCCTTCACTCGACCGAAACTGCACTCACGAGAGTGGTAAATGATCTTTTGTTAGCTATTGACTCCAATTCAACCTCAGCACTATTGCTACTTGACCTGAGTGCAGCCTTCGACACAATTGATCATGCGATACTCTTGAACCGTCTTGAACATTATATTGGTATCCGGGGATCAGCCCTTTCTTGGTTTAGGTCTTACCTACTTGATAGATCACACCACGTCTTTTACAACATGACCTCAGAGTGTTGCAATATGGACTTTGGTGTCCCACAAGGCTCTGTCCTAGGACCACTGCTATTCTCTATCTATATGCTACCACTTGGTGGCATCATTCGCAAATTTGGCATTAACTTCCATTGCTACGCCGATGACACCCAAATTTACATACCAGTCAAACCAACCGATGACACCCAATTCCAAAAACTAGAGGCCTGCCTATCAGAGGTCAAATATTGGATGTCCCTAAACTTCCTACTCCTTAATGGCAGCAAAACTGAGATGCTGATTGTGGGACCGGCTAGACATAGACACTTATTTGAGAATAGTACTCTTAACTTTGATAGTTGTGTAATCTCCCAGAGCCCATACGTTAAAAACCTTGGGGTAAAATTCGACCCTACCCTCTCATTCGAGTTGCACATTAAGGAGATCACTAAATCAGCGTTTTATCATCTTCGCAATATTGCTAAAATTCGACCTATGCTAACAGAGGCAGACGCAGAAATTTTAGTACATGCCTTTGTATCATCCAGAATCGATTATTGCAATGTCCTTTTCTCGGGCTTACCTACTGGGCGCACTAAAAAACTACAACTGGTCCAGAATGCTGCTGCCAGAATCCTGACCAAAACTAGGAAATTCGACCATATAACTCCCATCCTGTCCTCATTACACTGGCTACCAATTCAGGCCAGGTGTGACTTTAAGGTGCTTTTACTTACATATAAATCATTACATGGGATGGCACCGTCCTATTTAACCGATTTGATTAAACCTTATAAACCGCCACGCGCCCTCAGATCTCAGGACGCTGGCTACCTGTCTATCCCAGCAGTCAAAAAGAAAACTGCAGGTAACAGAGCCTTCTCTTACCGGGCTCCCTATCTATGGAACAGTCTGCCTGCCTCAATCAGAGAGGCAGGCTCTATCGAAGTCTTTAAGTCAAGGCTAAAAACCCATTTATTCTCTCTGTCATTTGACCAGCCTTGAGGGAGTGGCTCAGTCTCTTCTCAGAGTAAGGCTAGACCAGTTAGCTCATCCTAGATCAGGGTCCTGCCGATGGATACTAGCATCCTGCCTACATGTCCTATTCTCCTGGTCTACCTGCTCCTGTCCACTGACGCTGGTCATGTTTGTCTGTGTGAGTGAGAGTGTGTGTATGTGTGTGTGTGGGTGAGTCTCCTATCTGTTCCAGGCCGCAGCCCGGCAGAGTTGGCGTCTGGTTGGTCCCGCCTCCTAGGACGATGCTGACTGAGCGGACGTTGCATTCTCCTATCTGGGCAGAGTTGGCGTCTGGTTGGTCCCGCCTCCTAGCACGATGCTGACTGAGCGGACGTTGCGTTCTCCTATCTGGGCAGTGTTGGCGCCTGCATGGTCCCCTAGTCCTATGATGACGCTGACTGAGTTGCCGTTGCTGTGATGCCGCCCCATCAGATCTGGATGTCCCACCAAAATAAACTTTCATATATTGTGTATACGCTGCTTGCCCAAACTCGGCATCTATTGCACGCCCAACCGTCCTGCCCTCTCTGAGTAGCCCCTCCCAAGGTTTCTCCCAATTTTCCCAGTGAGGGTTTGTGGGAGTTTTTCCTTGTCCTCTCTGAGGGTCTAAGGCTGGGGGATGTCGTGTACTAACCATTTATTATTTTCACATGTTGGGCACTGTGAAGCCCTTAGAGACTGTAACGGTGATTAAGGGCTATACAAATAAATGTGATTTGATTTGATTTGATTTGATGAGTTCATGAACAGTCCACCACCAGTGTTGAACACATAGTAACATAAATGTGTGTTGGTCCGATCCAGATGTGTTGAAAATGACATCCTTTTGAAGAATGGATGATGATTGGACGAGGAGAAAGCAAGGCGTCAACACACCTTCCTTAAAGAAGAACGCTTTAATCTGTTTCCTCTCACCGACTCTTCATCCTCTTCTTCATTAACATTTGAATCATTAACACAGAAAAACAATGCTACTTTATTTAGTTTTGACATTAACAGCAATAAACGGTAAGTGAGAATGATGTTGTGAAGACATTCCTAAGTTTGCTGCAAATGTAAGAAATACATTGAAGATTATTGGATTCAAGATAAAAATGTTGTATTTTGTATTTACACAGTGTACAGTAGACTGTACACTACCTCAACACTTCAGGTGTTGCTGGCCATAGAGTAACACTGTACAGCATTTTCAGCTGTCGTCTCCTCTAAGTCTCATGGACAATGTTAGTCTGATGGGTTCATTGTCTCTTTTTCCAGGGCTAATAGCTGGAGACAACATCTCTCCTGTACAACATGAAGTCAGTGGAGGAGAGGGAGACTCTGTGAAGCTGAGCTGCTCCTATGAAACAAATAGTGAGAATATTGAACTTCACTGGTACAGACATCATTCTAACCAGGCACCTCAGTTCATACTCTGGAAAGGAGCAAAAGGGGACAATACTGAATATATCCCTGATAATCGTTATCAATCCACAACATCCAGCACAACAACTGAACTCACCATAACACACCTAACCCTGGCAGACACAGCTCTCTACTACTGTGCTCTAAGAAACACAGTGATAGAAAGTCTAGAAGAGGCTGAACAAAAACCTGAACACAGATATCTCACTATTCTTCAAAGAGGAGGGAAGTGGGATTCAAGCCACAATTTAATATCAGATGGATTCTGCTAGTTCATGGTTTCTCAGAGCCACTGTGGTTACACCTGCTCATGAAACAGTGAGAAGGAAACCCTCGCTGGATAAATAAGAGTTAAGAAAAGAGGAGGGACTTCCTGTATGGCTGGGAGAGGTTTTGTTGGCAGGATCAGAAATACAGCAGACTTCAGATAGTTCAGTTTGAGGATTATTGGTGTTTTCTTCTAAGATGCTGCTGTCAGTGTCAGTGTACCCACTACTGTTCCTGAGCATATTCATCAGTAAGTTATATAGTTGATGATTCTTTTAGATTTCAATCCAATGAACAATAATATTAATTTTGAGAACTTTGTGATCACTTTGTATTGAGAGATTTCAGCACAGATCAAGCTTTATGGATGTCAAGGAAAACATAATTCATTCAACAACTTCTGTATTAACTTATTTCCATGTAGGTGTCAGCTGTGACGAACTCACTCCAGTCAAGAATGAAGAGTACAGTTCAGAAGGCAGCACTGTTATACTGTCCTACAAATACTCCAAAACTGCTGCTGGTAGTGATTATTTCTACTGGTATCGCCAAGACCCAGGAAAACCACCACAGTTCCTGATCTCCCACTTGGGATCAGGTTCATTATTACTGAAAGCAGATCCAAACTCTGGACTGTCTGTTAACGTGACTAAGGAGAAAACCCAAATGGATCTGGAGATCTCCTCTGCTGCAGTGACAGACTCTGCTCTGTACTACTGTGCTGTGAGGCCCACAGTGACAGGAAACCCAGAGTCACTGTACAAAAACAGAAGCTGACAAACCTTTTTCCCCCATTCATTGTTCAGATGAACCTTTAACCTCCACTAGAGGGCAACATTATCAAGTAGGTGTCACACTGTTGTTGCACTGTTGGACCATTCAGTCATGAAGAGAACAACTCAGTCTGAATGTTGAACATCAGTTGGTTCCTCCTGTTGCTTTCAACCTTGTAGAGAAGCTGGAGCAGGACAACAGAACTGATCTGTAAAAACAACTGCTGATAGACTAGTTGATTGTTGCTGTGCTACAGTATATTGTTGACGTCCAACATCAGCCATGCAGTTCATCCTATCTATGATTGTATTCACTGTGTTTACTGGTAAGTAATACTCAAAGATTAAATGACATGTTTTACCAAGACAAACACCTGTACAGCTATTAGTTATATCTGGTGCAGAACATTATTCTTATTCTTACTTTGAACTGTATTTTGGTTTTCAAACGTGATCAACCTCTCATTCAGTTTTCCATTTCTGCAGGTTCCAGTTATCAACAAACCATCCAGTCACTCCAAGACAGAGTACATGCTCTAGAAGGAGGCAAAGTAACTCTCTCCTGTAACTACTCTTCAGCAGTCTACTTCCTCTGGTATCTCCAGTATCCCAGTTCAGCTCCCCAGTTTCTCATCACAGAGCACATCAACAAACATGGATTGATTTTTAAACATGATAAAGTCAACAAGGAGTTTCATCTGGAGATCTCCTCTGCTGCAGTGACAGACTCTGCTCTATACTACTGTGCTGTGAGGCCCACAGTGACAGGAAACCCAGAGTCACTGTACAAAAACATAAAAGCTGACATCACACACTGCTGGGCTGACAGCTGTAATGGTAGTCAGTGTAGGAAAACTGGACGTTGACATTTAAAAGAGATATTTCCAGTATATGGAGACATATCACTGAAAAGGTTTCCTTCATTAGCATGATGTATAATTACATTACATTACATTACAGTCATTTAGCAGACGCTTTTATCCAAAGCGACTTACAATAAGAAACTACTAGTTGTAATCGCAATCGTAAGTGCATTTCCTTCCTAAATAAGCAACTAAGAGCATAACTAGTGTTAAGGTGAGAGTGCAATAAGTTAGCAACCTACTTTGTCTTAAACAAATGAGATAAATAAGAGAATCAAATAAACAAGAGCTAAGACAAATAAGTGAATCAAATAAACAAGAGCCAATAAACAAGAGCTCAGACAAATAATTGACGACAAATAGGCAAGGCTAAGAGGAAGGGTCAGGGTAGTGTTTCTTGAAGAGGAAGGGTCAGGGTAGTGTTTCCTGAAGAGGAATGGTCAGGGTAGTGTTTCCTGAAGAGGTGGGTTTTCAGCCTGCGGTGAAAGATGGGCAGCGACTCTGCTGTCCTGACATCAGTGGGGAGTTCATTCCACCACTGTGGGGCCAGGACAGAGAAGAGCCGTGACCGTGTAGATCGGCCCCCAGGGGCCTCTGAGCGACGGGGCAACCCGTCGCCTCGAGGCAGCAGAGCGAAGTGGTCGGGCGGGGGTGTAAGGCTTGACCAAAGCCTGGAGGTAAGAAGGAGCTGTTCCTTTCACTGCCCTATAGGCTAGCACCAGGGTCTTGAACTGGATGAGCTGCTACAGGGAGCCAGTGTAGAGAACGGAGAAGGGTAGTTGTATGGGAGAACTTGGAGCGGTTGAACACCAGACGAGCTGCAGCTTTCTGAACAAGCTCCAGAGGTCTGATGACAGACGCCGGGGCACCAGCAAGGAGGGAGTTGCAGTAGTCCAGGCGGGAGATGACAAGAGCCTGGATGAGCACCTGCGCTGCCTTGTCAGTGAGGAAGGGGCGAATCCTCCTGATGTTGTAGCGGAGGAATCTGCAGGAGCGTGTCACTGATGCGATGTTTGCCGAGAACGACAGTTGGTCGTCCAGGGTCACACCCAGATTCCTCGCAGTCCGAGTTGACGTCACAGCAGTCCACCACCAGTGTTCCTCTGGATAAATAAGAGTTAAGAAAAGAGGAGGGACTTCCTGTATGGCTGGGAGGGGTTTGGTTGGCAGGATCAGAAATACAGCAGACTTCAGATAGTTCAGCTTGAGGATTATTGGTGTTTTCTTCTAAGATGCTGCTGTCAGTGTCAGTGTACCCACTACTGTTCCTGAGCATATTCATCAGTAAGTTATATAGTTGATGATTCTTTTAGATTTCACTCCAATGGACAATAACATACATTTTTGAGAACTTTCTGATCACTTTGTATTGAGAGATTTCAGCACAGATCAAGCTTTATGGATGTCAAGGAAAACATAATTCATTCAACAACTTCTGTATTAACTTATTTCCATGTAGGTGTCAGCTGTGAGGAACTCACTCCTGTCAAGAATGAAGAGTACAGTTCAGAAGGCAGCACTGTTATACTGTCCTACAAATACTCCAAAACTGCAACTGGTAGTGATAATTTCTTCTGGTATCGGCCAAGACCCAGGAAAACCACCACAGTTCCTGATCTCCCACTTGGGATCAGGTTCATTATTACGGAAAGCAGATCCAAACTCTGGACTGTCTGTTAACGTGACTAAGGAGAAAACCCAAATGGATCTGGAGATCTCCTCTGCTGCAGTGACAGACTCTGCTCTGTACTACTGTGCTGTGAAGCCCACAGTGACAGGAAACCCAGAGTCACTGTACAAAAACCTGACAGCCAGGAGCTTCAGGTACAAGAACTGTAACTTAGAGAACTTACCCCACTTTCACAAGTTGAAGTTCAGAAGTTGATTACAGTAAGTCAAAGTGTCCCATCTTTATGGGATGTTCTATCCTTGGAGAACAGTTGCATCCTTCGATGGTGGTTGGGAAGCTCTGAAGTCATTTTATTGCCTTTTTTCCCGTTCATTTTCGATGCTACCTCATCAGCGATTGCTAACTAGATATGTTAACTCATCAAAACAAGGTAACATTATGAAAGGAAATACCAAAGCAGCAAAAAAGACATGATATTTCTGTTCCAAACTTTTTAGCTGCAAACTCTGGCCCCACCCACAATCCGGTCAGGATAGAGCAACACATCAACAAAGTTGCTCACAGTGTGAACGTGGAGTTGCAAAAATACAGTACTATGAGGGGAGGGACAGATTGAGGGAGGAGCAAAACTGTCAATTAAAAACAGAAGAGAAAGGAGCTTTGATAGTCAGTGGTATTCAATGTTCAGTTTCTCTCTTTAAGATGGTGGCACTGAACTTGTGTGTGTTTTTTCCTTTGTTTCTGACCATACTAACTGGTATGTGAGATGGTACATTAGTAAAATCTTTTCATTCCACTGACTTTAAAAGAGTTTCCTTGCTACAGACCGTGGGAGTAAGAAGTAACAGACTTTTCTCTTCCTTCAGGTGTCAGTTGTGAGGATCTCACTCCAGTCAACAATGAAGAGGCCAGTTTAGAAGGCAGCACTGTTACTCTGTCCTACAAATACTCCAAAACTGCTGATTACAACGACAATTTCTTCTGGTATCGACAATATCCAGGAAAACCTCCAGAATTCCTCCTGTCCATCTCTGGATTAGACTATAAGTCTCTCAATTCAGGCACAAGGCTCTCTACTAAACTGGCTGAAGGAAAGCGAGGGGTGGATCTGGAGATCTCCTCTGCTGCAGTAACAGACTCTGCTCTGTACTACTGTGCTGTGAAGGCCCACAGTGACAGGAAACCCAGAGTCACTGTACAAAAACCTCCCCCTCTGATTCTTAGTACATGATTCTTACATGTTCTCTAACTCAACAAATCTCACAGAATTTCCACAATAGTTTTGTCTCTTTTACCTCTATAGGATGAAAAGCATTCATAATCTTAGTTGTATTTCTCACAGTACTCATCATGGCCTGCTTTCTGCCTCCATATTCAGAATCAACAGGAGCCAAAAGGGGGCGACATTATCAAGGTGGAGAAACAATGTTGTTGCACTAAGCATGACCATTCTAACGTATATACTGGAGCTGTCATAACTTCTAACATTAGAGAAAACAACTGTTATACAGTTTGGTGAGTGTGAGTTCATTTCTCCTCCTGCTCTTTAAAACTGGATGATTAACACATGAACACACATTACATCAGACGGCAGTAGCATGAAGGAGAAGGAGATATGAAGAAGATCGCTGGTTCCAATCCCCAGACCATCTGGGTGAATGAGGGTGGAGACAGAGAATGAGGAACAGTCTCCCTCCCTCAACAAATACTGTTGAGCTGCCCATGGGCAAAGCATCAAACCCCCAAATGTTTCAGTAGAGTAGCTCAGGAGCCACCAGTAGCAGAATGGTTGTACTGGTCAGCTCCCAGTGGCCACAAGTAGCAGACTGGTTGTACTGGTCAGCTCCCAGTGGCCACCAGTAGAAGACTGGTTGTACTGATCAGCTCCCAGTGGCCACCAGTAGCAGACTGGTTGTACTGGTCATCTCCCAATGGCCACCAGTAGCAGACTGGGTGTACTGGTCATCTCCTAATGACCACCAATAGCAGACTGGTTGTACTGGTCAGCTCCCAGTCTGAATGTGTGGAGGTGTATGAAAGTGAACCAGGGGGTCTGGATTTCTCCTCTGGCTCTTTAAAGCAGCTTGCTGTAGATCTGGAACACTGGCTTTCTTCTGACTGCACCTTCCTCAAAGATAAAGAGGAGGAGATGATGACATCACAGATATCGTGTCCTTCAACAGCCATGTGTGGGTGCAGTAGGGTGGCCTAGCGGAGAGAGAGACCATCCGATAACCAGAGGACCACAGGTTCCACCCTACAGCCAGTGTGTCCTGTTGAAGTGTCCTCAGCAACACACTGATCCCTGCTCACTCAGTATTATGCAAGTTCCTTTGGATAAGCACCTCCGATGAATGGAAAGGTGATATAAATGTTAAGAGGTCCTCAACAGATGATGAAGAGGAGGAGCCAATGATGTGAAGGCCCAGTTCCACCAGAGTATCAATGTTCTTCCTCTCTCTCCTCCCATCTCACTGCAGACATGAAACACTGGCTGAGAAACATCCTGATTCCTTACTCTCTGGCTAGGTAACTCTTTAAACCTACTGATTTGTTGTCCTGTAATCATTGATCTTTATTGATTGATCTCTTCTTCTACATGTTCTATTCTTCCCCAGAGTGTAAAGGAGAAGACAGAGTGATCCAGCCAAGAGGAGATGTTGCTACTGAAGGAGAGACAGGTTACACTTGGTTGTACATTTGAGACCAGTGACACAAGTCCTTCTTTATTCTGGTACAAACAAGAAGTAAATGACTTCCCCAGGTTCATACTGAGCTGCTATACGTTTGGTGATGGGAACACAGCAGACGGGTTCAAGGAGAGATTTATATCCACGCTGAATTCCACCTCAAAATCAGTTCCTCTGAGCATCCAGAAGCTGCAGCCGTCTGACTCTGCTGTGTACTACTGTGCTCTGCAGCCCACAGTGACAGGAAACACTAAAACTCAATACAAAAACCTCTGGTGCATATATCCAGAATGCAAACACAACACAATACTCCACAATGTCCACTAGAGGGAGACAAATAAAAGTAATCTTCAATGGTAAACCATTATAGTTTAGTTTCTTTGTACCAATGTCAAAAACAATGAAAAATGAGAATAAAGCTCAAAGACTGAAAAAGGAAGAATGTTTGTTGTAGCATGAAACCCTTCAGCTCTGCTGAGTGTGACGTGTTGTGGGATGTTAACATGAAGTATAATTACATATATGAGACAGTGTCACACAGCAAGCTGTATGACACCTCTAACCTATACAACTGAGAGGCATCCACCAAGGCTGTCCCCTCACACTGCTGTTCATACTTGAAGCTGGAGACTCTGACAATAAGGAGTTGCTGTTTTATCTTCATGCAAAAAAGATTATGCTTTTTTCTTGTGGATGAAGAAAATGAATTAGTGAGTTATTTGAAGTTATTTGCAAAAGTAAGATTTTCAGAAATGAAGAACAGAATTACTTCCTCACCAGGCCCGGTTCTAGACTGCTTTGATTGGGGGGGCAATCACAGATTTAGTGTGGGCAACTTTTTATTGATATCACAGTATGTTGTACTACAGTCTACAGGGTGTTTTCCTTATTTAAATGTTATTACTACAGGCAACATGCATAAACGAATTATGAACTATTAT
The DNA here is from genome assembly GCA_034670405.1 of Hoplostethus atlanticus. Lineage (NCBI taxonomy): Eukaryota > Metazoa > Chordata > Actinopteri > Trachichthyiformes > Trachichthyidae > Hoplostethus > Hoplostethus atlanticus. The sequence continues at coordinate 34,663 of JAXDDX010000420.1, read as the reverse complement.
GAACTATATACATGAACACATTATTATGAACTACATCAACACATTATTATGAACTACATACATGAACACATTATTAGGAACTATATACATGAACACATTATTATGAACTACATAGGGTGGAGTCAGCTAAAATGGGCCACTTTTTGGTAAATGATTTATAAGACCATCAAATAATAAGCTATGCAGGAGATCTGATATTTTTATAAATTGGCATGGGTCTCTAAAATATTTATTTGTTAAAGAAATGTGAAAAAGTATAATTGTTTTGGATTTATGAGAGTTCGAGTATCAGCAGGTTCCCTCTTGAGCTACAACACAATGTTCAGGTAAAATGGGCCAATATAAAGAGAGAACACAGTAATTTCAGCTGAAATCATTTTAATTTTAACAGTAAATTGACACTAACTATTGTCTTTGGTGTACCATAGTAACAACACCGTAAATACATTTCATGCAATAAAAAGTTGAACAAATATTTAATTGAAAAATGCATTTAAAAATTAACTGATCATGTTGTATGGGTGTGTGTTTCTGCGCATTAGTGTCTTTGTGTGTGTGTGTGTGTGTGTGTGTGTGTGTCTTTCTGGGACTGTGTGTAGCTGTGTGTGTGTGTAGGTGCATGCTTGTGTCAACATTTGTCAAACATTATGTTAAAAAGTAGAACATCTTCAAACACAGTCTTTGCAGATGTAACCATCATCATCATAGATGCCATTATCCTCTCCACAGCTCTCGTGGTACCATGAGTCGCACTGACAACAGCACACCCAGTCCTCCGTGGCCTTTGGGTCATTCACGTCACCATACACTCTCTGGCAGGCCGTGCAGGGGGGTTTGCCACTCTTGCTTTGTGCTGTTTTCTTATTTTGCTTTTTTCCCTTTGGTTGTTTTTTGTTAAGATTGTTAAGATTTCGCTTGGATACATCTAGACCAATGAACCTGTTTTGCGCCCTCAATTTCTGTGTAACTTCTGTCTAAGAGTGTGTGTGTATGTGGCCCATTTTAGCTGAAAATCGTGGCCCATTTTAGCTAGCTGGTCAAGCTAAAATGGGCCAATACCTAAAATTACTTTTTTACCAATTAACCTGTTTTGCGCCCTCAATTTCTGTGTAACTTCTGTGTAAGAGTGTGTGTGTATGTGGCCCATTTTAGCTGAAAATCATGGCCCATTTTAGCTAGCTGGTTAAGCTAAAATGGGCCAATACCTAAAATTACTTTTTTCACAAAAATCTAAGTTTCTTTTTAAATTTCAACTTTTTTATTTGAAAGAGCCTGTCAAAACATTGTTCATAAACATTTTGCTTTGTTGGTAAGCTTACTTATAAATGCTTTATCACCCTTATTAGTGATGAGTGAAATTTGCTATGTCATGCTCACTTACCATACAATTTCTCTGATGTACTTAATGTAACACTCTGCCCTGTCCACCTTAACAACCTCAGACTAATCAAAACTATTGTTACATGTCAACTAGTGTTGCAGCAACAATGCAAGATCAGTTATTGTGATTGGCTGTACAATTTTAAAGGGCTATGAAGCTCCAACCTTATCTGGCCCATTTTACATGATGGCCCATTTTAGCTGAGTCCACCCTACATGAACACATTATTATGAACTACATACATGAACACATTATTATGAACTATATACATGAACACATTATTATGAACTACATACATGAACACATTATTAGGAACTATATACATGAACACATTATTATGAACTTCATGAACACATTATTATGAACTACATACATGAACACATTATTAGGAACTACATGAACACATTATTATGAACTACATGAACACATTATTATGAACTACATGAACACATTATTATGAACTACATACATGAACACATTATTATGAACTTGTGGGGGTTACCCCTTAGGGACTCTGGATTATAATTCACTTTGTCACATTGGTTTTATACTGGAGCGAGGCTCCTTTAAATGTTGTCTCTGGTAGATGATGTCATGTTAATAGTAGTGGCTCTATCTGTGTTTGTCCCAATAGACAATATATGGTCTATATATGATAGATATGGTCTCACCAGTTTCCACTCTCTGTCTCACTTCTGCCCATTTCTGTGCAGCGTTCAAATGGCAATGGCTAGATGCTTCTGGAATCCCCTGTCCTTTTCTAATGCTGCTTTCCAATAGTAAACCCCGTCTTGGTTAAAAACGATATCTCTGTCATTCGTGCCGGAAAACTTGCAAACTTGTCAAGTATTCCAGCCACGGCCGTGACCGATACCAGCTTGGCTTAAACAAGCCGTTTGGCTAAACATTCATTTAGGAAATTAATTCAATATCGGTTGGGATGGTGCGCTATTATTTAACTCACTAGAGTCAGTAGCAGCACCGCTAACTGCCCGGTGTTAGTGCGAGGTAGGCGGGCAAGGTGAGCTGCTTGAACTGGGGGCTTGATGCGAGGGAGCCGGCGGTCCCGGAGCTGACCTAGCAGCAGCCGCAACAGCTTTACTTTGTTTTGGTTTAGGAACCAAAAATCGGTGCATGATATCTATGCAGCTTAATACGTTCAGTTTAACGTTACCTAACCCGGTAATGATAGCTACAAGAACGATGTTGAAATTAACCAACTGTCTGACAAGTTGTGCTTCGGTGTACTTGGTAGCTAACGCTCGCCAAGTAACGTTAACCTAAAACCACCAACAGCAAAGCTCCTAATGCAGTGCAACACTACAGCAAACAATAACAAATCGATAATAACAAATACACATGCAATTAATCATGAATATTAAATCATATTATTTACATTTACTACCAAAAGTGTACTCAAGTTTTTCTCTACAAGCTAATCTCTCAAGTGTGACAGGCTGTGACAACCACATTGTAAAAGTGACAGCAAAGTTTCGTTGTCTCCGAGTTTTATACTGTCACACTAACCAATCGGAAACCAGGACTACGGCACAAAGTTACGGCCAATACACCACAGGGGCAAGCGCGGTTTTGCGGGGTGGCAAGGGGTGGCCGTGGCCACCGTGGACTGAAGCCTGGCCACCCTATTGGCCACCCCAGTCGTAATTGCCTTTTTGGGGCATTTTTTCTTGGGCAGAATAATGGGGGGTTTTTTTTTAGAGGCGGAACCATTTCTGTACAACCGCAACACACCTGCGATGCATCTTAGTGCGCACCCACGAGTGGTCCTAGAGACTTGACTTTACAACTGGCAAGTCTAGTAAACCAACAAATGATCAGTGTTGGGCAGTAGCGTCGCTACAAGTAGCGGCGTTACTAGTTTAACTACATTTCTCAGTAGCGTGGTGGTAGCGTCGCCAGCGAAGCTCTTTTATTGATCAAGTAGTGCGGTAGCGTCCACACAAGCTACATTTCCCCAAGCATTCCTGAAGCTGAAGCGCAGCGGAGCTTTCTGCTGCGGTCTGAAATAAAACTGCTAAGGATCAGTAAGTGACGCCACCGCCATACACGGACCTGTATGTGTAGCCGACAGAAGCACTTCCGTATGACGGTGACATCACGTACCAATCCTTGGGCTGATGCCTGCGACTTGTCTGCTGCAGGCGAATACAGACCTGCGAACTTGATGGAAAGATGGCAGAGGGTGAGGACATAGAGGAATTGATCCCGAGGGAGTCGCCGTGGCCGTACCTCGAGCTAATACATAAGTTTAAGTGAAACAACAGAGAAAAATGATGCGTTCAGGTGCTTACTGTGCAACCCCAAGGAGAAGCTGCTCTCAACTTCCAAGACCTCAAACATTAATTTTTGAACTGAACATTTTTTGCCTGCCTATGTTTGATTGACAGTTTTATTTATCACTGAGATAGCATTGACTTGGAATGAAGTTGGTTCAATATAAAAAAAAAAAAATAGCTTTGATGTAGTAAACTACTTTTGCCATGTTGCTGTAGCTTAGCTTGCTACATTCCTCTGGGGGGTAGCTTCAGTGAAGCTTCATTTAATGTAGAGTAACTGGTAGCTTAGCTCACTACACTTTCCAAGTAGCTTGCCCAACACTGCAAATGATTACAGGTAAGCTAATAATATCAGAAGGAAGATTGCTTTTCGACGCTTTTAATTATTCCATCCGTGACTGTATCTATTTAGCTAAATTTAAGTGTGGAGTCTAGACGAGCAAAGTCCCTGGCCTTAGATGATTTTGTGAATCGCTTTGCTACAAACCACAATAATCTCAGAATACAGCTGTTGTAAACTGAATGCGTGACACAGTCATGTCATATGTATATGTTGCAGACAGGGGAATATTATTGCCTCTGAGCATTAGTTTGAGACAGGTGGATCAAAAAGAAAATACATTATTGCCTTTGTAATATGTATAATGTTGGCATTATAGAGTTTTTGCAATTATATAATTTGTGTTTTGACAATGAATAATAAGTGAAGTTGACTTTTTTAGTGCTAGCTCAGAGGGCCAGTTTGTGAAACAGACCTCAAATGTAAAAGATGATGAACATCTGCTCTCAGAACAGTAGTAATACTGTAGCTTGGGACAATTGTACTTTGTCCCTATAGTGTAAGCTTCTTTGTTACTTTACCTGTAGGAATAAGAAAAAAATGTTGGATACTGAATATTATTTGATCTATTCCACCACTGCCTGAATTCCAAATAATGTAGACTTATGTGTTGTAGGTGCCTAAAATAGCCCTTTATTTTCTAGTTAGACGCATTTTTATGTTCATATAATAGTGATTTCTGTGCCGCCCCAAAATGACCACTGGTCCCATCCTGGCCACCCCATTGAAAATTGCCTGGCTCCGCCACTGCACAGGGGTGATTTGTTTTGGTTTAAAAATGCGCAAAACAGATCCGGGCCCGGCGGGGATGCTTGGTGTTGGTGGGGCAGGCTGAGCATTTGGTGGGGCATTGCCCCCCCGTGCCCATGCCTAGAACCGGCCCCGTTCCTCACTGTGTTCATGAAAATATACAGCAGAGTTTCAACAGACTTCAAGGCCCAAGGGTCATGAACTCAATCATGAATTAACAAGGTAACTTTCAGTTCAAACAACAGAAGAAAAACACTGAATGACTCAAACTGCAGGTTTTCATGTGACAGCAAACATGTTCATTGGATTTGGGTATGCTGCCATTTCTGCTGCATCTTGATCCAAATCTCTGGATTTGATGGGTGGGGCTTTGTGGTGTGAAAACTGAATTGGTTGTACTGGGAAACTCTCAGGTATGAATTTGTGGAAATGTGGAGCAGGGTCTGAAAAACAGCATGGTGCTCAACAATACCTTCCCTGGATGAATAAATGTTAAAACACATACCCCCATGAGTTCATGAACAGTCCACCACCAGTGTTGAACACATAGTCAGTGTTGCCAACTCCTCAGTAAGGAAAGTAGCTATTGGCTGTCCTAAAAGTCGCTAGAAGTCGCTAAATGGCGTCATCACCTAATTTGCATAATTGGCCATGTGCATGTAATTGTAATGGACGCTGTAGGAGAGAGGAATAACGTCGTGGGAGAGACAAAAAGTGAGTAAAAAACACCCTAAATATGTTTAGAACTACAAATGAACTTTCTTCTGTCGATTCTTGTTTTTTTTAATGTCACAATTCCAACCCTCCTCCTTTATCCGGGCTTGGGACCGGCAAAAGTGACCCAAAAGAGACACTCTGGCGGAGTTACTTAGGTTTTTTTCTTTTTTTTTTTTTTTTAGTTTTTTAGTTTAGTTTTCTTAAGTTTGGTTTGGTTTGGTTTTTAACCTTATGGTCCACGTAGGAGCCTACAACAAGTCACAGTAAAACATGAACATTTTTAACCATAACATTTTTAACATTTTCTTTGTATACAATCTACATTAACAATCTAAATGGACCAAAAAGAGACAATAGAAAAAACTGTCAATGGCAATGTGAGAAAATGATGGTAACTAGTCTGGCCCTAATTCAGGTTCGTTGTTTTTTTGTTTTTCAGACCCCCCTCCCCACACACACAGGCTGTGCTGGCTCACAGAAAGAGTGGGTCATCGTCATTTTGGTCAAGGCTCTCTATGGCAGGTTCAGCAACTGAGGGAGCTGACTTAAATGAGTAAGCAGCTGATGTGCCAAAAAGCTGCAAAACATTATCAGGCAGCTGGTGCTCATAGCAAGCCTCACCAGACAGCTTCAGTCCATATCGGATGTACAGGATGGAGTTAAGGGTCTGCAAGGACATCCGATTTCTAAGTTTGCTTTTTACCACACTCATCTGGCTGAATACTCTCTCGACTTCAGCATTCAAGTGTGGCAAGGACAACACAGACACAGCAGCCATGGCAAGTTCTTGAAACGGGTTGATATCAGCTGCATCCCTGAACTTTCAAATCTCACTCCAGAAGCCCAGTGTGTTTTTTGTCTCATTCTATTTACTAAGATGGATGGCACGCCATTGCTGGACAATCTTGTCTATCTCTGCAGGGGAGTAGCCAAGGAGCTTGGCTATTTTTTCTATTTCTCCAGGGCTCTTATTGTGCTTTAGAGTTTCCTCCACATTGAAAACTGACATGTACTGCAATGCTTCGATGTTGTCCGGCAGTCTCACCCTCAACTCATTAGTGAGGGAGATGGTGAAGGCTACACACCGCTTTCGGACATTGTTTTCATCCTCAGGCGCAAGGTGGAGCTCAGCTGCCTTTGACTCAAAAAGGTAACCAAGGTACGGTTTGGGACTGATGTATCCATCTATTGGCCCTTTGAGTACATCAACATTTGCCAGTGGATTCAGCACCCTGCTGCTCACAGACTTGATCAGGCTAACCAAGCTGTCAAGTAGCTTAAGAGGATCTACCTGCTCTCCCTCAAAAGCCTTGATGGCCAACTGTACCTCACCCAGCACTGACTTCAAAAAAGTCAGATACAAGATGTTTTGAGGATCACTGTACATGGAGTATAAAACCTCAGCCATGTAGCAGTGTTCACTGGACTTGGTGACTGCGAAATGCAGCCTAAGCTCCTCCCACTGGTCCAAAATGCGTGAAACCGCGGGTTCAATGGAGAGCCAACGTGTGGCACACACCTTGGTTATCTGTAAGGGTTTCTCCCCACAGTTGATGGTCTCATATATGGCCTTGTAGGCCTCCCTGCGCTTTGGAGACACTGAAAACCAGTTATAAGTCTCTCGTACCAAGTACTCCACACTACGGGGGATGGTGTCATTGGAAGCATGACTTAAAGCAAGCTGCAGAGAGTGGCACACACAGCGAATAAGAACCAGATCTTTGAGGCCATACTCCTCCTTCAGCACTTTATGGACCCCATTGTTAATCCCCGTCATAACAGAGGCATTGTCAGTCCCTATCCCCAGGAGTTTCTCTTTTTTAAGACAACACTTCTCGAGGAAAGCCACAACAGCACGGGCTATAGATCTGGCATCTCCTCCCTCCAACTCAACAAGCCCCAGAAATGTTGACACAATTGTCTGCTTGGTGTCACTAAAGTACCTTATCACAACCCCCAGGTACTTAGAAACACTTACATCCGTGGACTCATCGAGGAGGAGGCTGAAACGCTGGTCACCCACATCTGCGACCAACTTTTTCAGAAAGTATGGTGCTAGAACACCATTAATCATTTCTGTGCACTTTGTCCTGTGCATTTTGAAGTGGGTAGCAGCAGTGGAGTCTGAGAAAGCAGCTCTACATGTTTCTCCAATGTGATCACATCCCAGCATGGAACAGTGTTCAGCGATAGCTAATGCCATGGTGGCCTCAGCCTTTTTTGCAGAGTCAATTTCTTAACCATAAATGGCAGCTTGTTTTGGGTGGAACTGTTATAAGGCTTTGCCTTTTGAGTATGTTTTTGAGTTGTCGTGTGTTTTTTTACATCACTAAGTTTGCCGTAGAAATCAGCCTTACAATACAGGCAGTATGCCCGTGTATCATCTCCAATAAACGCCTTCAACCAGCCTTTGAATTCAGGGTTTGATTCCCACTCCTTTCTGTATTTTTGAGTGTACAGTTTAGACTGAGACATGATGAGCTAGCCAGCTAGATGTTTAGCTTATGTCACAGAGAGGCACACACACAGTGGACGAGGTGAGTAAGTGACTGAGGCTGTGTGAGTCAAATGCAGTGATTTATTTTAGAGAAAGAAAATTTTACATTTACATCCCGCCCTGACTGTAAGCCAGGGCGGGATCAGCCAGCGGCGGCTTCGCGCATGCGCGATTCATTTGCAGTCTGGACGCGGAGGGGTGAACATCTCCTGCTCTGACTGCAGCTGGGAGGACGACGCTGAAGTTGGTTTCGGATTCGCAGTTTCGGATTCGGCAGTTAAGGGGAAAGTTAAGGGAAATTTATTGCTGAGCGACGATCCTCCGTTTTTTGCACCTCTTACAAAAACCACTGTACATAGACCTGTCAAACCTGGACTAGATTATCCCAGAGAGGCTAAAGATTCCGTAAAACATAGTTTTAGATTTGTGAAACCTTTATTCTATTTGTGAAAATGCAAAACGGGGACGTTTCGCTGCTTTTTTCACATCTAGACCACATTGGAGCAGGTCCAGATCCAAAACTACTATACCTAGACCTGTCAAATCTGGACTAGACTATCCCAGATAGGCTAAAGATTCCTTAAAACATAGTTTTAGATTTGTGAAACCTTTATTCTATTTGTGAAAATGCAAAACAGGGACGTTTCGCTGCTTTTTTCACATCTAGACCACATTGGACCAGGTCCAGATCCAAAACTACTATACCTAGACTTGTCAAATCTGGACTAGACTATCCCAGAGAGGCTAAAGATTCTTTAAAACACAGTTTCAGATTTGTGAAACCTTTATTCTATTTGTGAAAATGCAAAACAGGGACGTTTCGCTGCTTTTTTCACATCTAGACCACATTGGACCAGGTCCAGATCCAAAACCACTATACCTAGACTTGTCAAATCTGGACTAGATTATCCCAGAGGGGCTAAAGATTCCTTAAAACACAGTTTCAGATTTGTGAAACCTTTATTCTATTTGTGAAAATGCAAAAAAGGGACATTTCGCTGCTTTTTTCACATCTAGACCACATTGGACCAGGTCCAGATCCAAAACCACTATACTTAGACTTGTCAAATCTGGACTATATTATCCCAGAGAGGCCAGAGACACTTTAAAACACAGTTTCAGATTTGTGAAACCTTTATTCTATTTGTGAAAATGCAAAAAAGGGACATTTCGCTGCTTTTTTCACATCTAGACCACATTGGACCAGGTCCAGATCCAAAACCACTATACTTAGACTTGTCAAATCTGGACTATATTATCCCAGAGAGGCCAGAGACACTTTAAAACACAGTTTCAGATTTGTGAAACCTTTATTCTATTTGTGAAAATGCAAAACAGGGACATTTCGCTGCTTTTTTCACATCTAGACCACATTGGACCAGGTCCAGATCCAAAACTACGATACCTAGACTTGTCAAATCTGGAATAGACTATCCCAGAGAGGATAAAGATTCCTAAAAACACAGTTTCAGATTTGTGAAACCTTTATTCTATTTGTGAAAATGCAAAACAGGGACGTTTCGCTGCTTTCTTCCACATCTAGACCACATTGGACCAGGTCCAGATCCAAAACCACGATACCTAGACTTGTCAAATCTGGACTAGACTATCCCAGAGAGGCTAAAGATTCTTTAAAACACAGTTTCAGATTCGTGAAACCTTTATTCTATTTGGGAAAATGCAAAAAAGGGGACATTTCACTGCTTTTTTCACATCTAGACCACATTGGACCAGGTCCAGATCCAAAACCACTATACCTAGACCTGTCAAATCTGGACTAGACTATCCCAGAGGGGCTAAAGATTCCTTAAAACACAGTTTTAGATTTGTGAAACCTTTATTCTATTTGTGAAAATGCAAAACAGGGGACATTTCGCTGCTTTTTTCACATCTAGACTATATTGGACCAGGTCCAGATCCAAAACCACGATACCTAGACCTGTCAAATCTGGACTAGATTATCCCAGAGGGGTTAAAGATTCCTTAAAACATAGTTTCAGATTTGTGAAACCTTTATTCTATTTGTGAAAATGCAAAAAAGGGGACATTTCACTGCTTTTTTCACATCTAGACCACATTGGACCAGGTCCAGATCCAAAACCACTATACCTAGACTTGTCAAATCTGGACTAGATTATCCCAGAGGGGCTAAAGATTCCTTAAAACACAGTTTTAGATTTGTGAAACCTTTATTCTATTTGTGAAAATGCAAAAAATAGCAATGTTGATGGATATAAATTGAATTGACCTTGGCACATTCAGTGTATTAGTCCACATCTCTCCATTTAATTTTCTATCGCCATGAGGATCGCATCTTTCTCACTTCAAAACAAAAGTAGAAAAGTTATTTTTACCTTTTGAAAAACAATCAAAACATCTTCATAGATTGGTCAATTAGTTAATGTACTCTTCAAATTCTTCTTTCAAAAAAAAAAATCATGTTCTCTCACCTTTCCTCTAACTGGCCACGGTCAACCTCTGTCACTGCTTCTGCAAAAGTTTCCTCACTTTCTCCAAAGCCTTCACCGTGGCCTGTGTTAGAAGTACCATAATTCAGCCATTAGTATGCTTGTTCTTCATTTGATCTATATATGAAGACGTTTTTGTGAAAAGCTGTCTGTCAATACTTTGTAACAATTATCAACATTTGATTTAGAAATCATTTAATTCATCTTGTTTATCACTAACATCTGCCATCATTTCAGACCCTGCTCTTCTTCTCCTGCCCAACAGTTGTCCCCATTGTGTTTAAAGAGTTTATAACAGCCAGCAGCCGCACAGTAGCCTAGTCATTTGCCACACTGTGTATCGTGTCTCCTATCGTAGCGTTGCAGCCCTTTTGTTTTGCCTGAATCTGCCTGCCTGCAATTCTGATTTTGAACTATGCTAGTTTTTTAGCTTTTTCCTGCCTTCCTTAACCCTTTACCTATTTAACCTGTTGGTGGCCTGTGTTATGCCTGCTGGCAAAGTAAACTCTGTTTTTAATGCTCCTGCTGGTGAGTCTGTTAAAATCTAGAGCCTTCACAATGCATACAAATGCACATATTACACACACACACACACACACACACACACACTTACACCTATAATATATACAGTAGACGATTTGTTATTTTTTAACAATAATATCTAATCCTACAATATTATTATTTTGAAAGAGTACATTAACTAATTGACCAATGTATGAAGATGTTTTGATTGTTTTTCAAAAGGTAAAAATAACTTTTCTACTTTTGTTTTGAAGTGAGAAAGATGCGATCCTCATGGCAATAGAAAATTAAATGGAGAGATGTGGACTAATACACTGAATGTGCCAAGGTCAATTCAATTTATATCCATCAACATTGCTATTTTTTGCATTTTCACAAATAGAATAAAGGTTTCACAAATCTAAAACTGTGTTTTAAGGAATCTTTAGCCCCTCTGGGATAATCTAGTCCAGATTTGACAAGTCTAGGTATAGTGGTTTTGGATCTGGACCTGGTCCAATGTGGTCTAGATGTGAAAAAAGCAGTGAAATGTCCCCTTTTTGCATTTTCACAAATAGAATAAAGGTTTCACAAATCTGAAACTATGTTTTAAGGAATCTTTAACCCCTCTGGGATAATCTAGTCCAGATTTGACAGGTCTAGGTATCGTGGTTTTGGATCTGGACCTGGTCCAATATAGTCTAGATGTGAAAAAAGCAGCGAAATGTCCCCTGTTTTGCATTTTCACAAATAGAATAAAGGTTTCACAAATCTAAAACTGTGTTTTAAGGAATCTTTAGCCCCTCTGGGATAATCTAGTCCAGATTTGACAAGTCTAGGTATCGTGGTTTTGGATGTGGACCTGGTCCAATGTGGTCTAGATGTGAAAAAAGCAGTGAAATGTCCCCTTTTTTGCATTTTCACAAATAGAATAAAGGTTTCACAAATCTGAAACTGTGTTTTAAAGAATCTTTAGCCTCTCTGGGATAGTCTAGTCCAGATTTGACAAGTCTAGGTATCGTGGTTTTGGATCTGGACCTGGTCCAATGTGGTCTAGATGTGAAAAAAGCAGCGAAACGTCCCTGTTTTGCATTTTCACAAATAGAATAAAGGTTTCACAAATCTAAAACTGTGTCTTAAAGAATCTTTAGCCTCTCTGGGATAGTCTAGTCCAGATTTGACAAGTCTAGGTATCGTGGTTTTGGATCTGGACCTGGTCCAATGTGGTCTAGATGTGAAAAAAGCAGCGAAACGTCCCTGTTTTGCATTTTCACAAATAGAATAAAGGTTTCACAAATCTAAAACTATGTTTTAAGGAATCTTTAGCCTCTCTGGGATAATCTAGTCCAGATTTGACAGGTCTAGGTATAGTAGTTTTGGATCTGAACCTGGTCCAATGTGGTCTAGATGTGAAAAAAGCAGCAAAACGTCCCTGTTTTGTATTTTCACAAATAGAATAAAGGTTTCACAAATCTGAAACTGTGTTTTAAAGAATCTTTAGCCTCTCTGGGATAGTCTAGTCCAGATTTGACAAGTCTAGGTATCGTGGTTTTGGATCTGGACCTGGTCCAATGTGGTCTAGATGTGAAAAAAGCAGCGAAACGTCCCTGTTTTGCATTTTCACAAATAGAATAAAGGTTTCACAAATCTAAAACTGTGTCTTAAAGTGTCTCTGGCCTCTCTGGGATAATCTAGTCCAGATTTGACAAGTCTAGGTATAGTGGTTTTGGATCTGGACCTGGTCCAATGTGGTCTAGATGTGAAAAAAGCAGCGAAACGTCCCTGTTTTGCATTTTCACAAATAGAATAAAGGTTTCACAAATCTAAAACTGTGTCTTAAAGAATCTTTAGCCTCTCTGGGATAGTCTAGTCCAGATTTGACAAGTCTAGGTATCGTGGTTTTGGATCTGGACCTGGTCCAATGTGGTCTAGATGTGAAAAAAGCAGCGAAACGTCCCTGTTTTGCATTTTCACAAATAGAATAAAGGTTTCACAAATCTAAAACTATGTTTTAAGGAATCTTTAGCCTCTCTGGGATAATCTAGTCCAGATTTGACAGGTCTAGGTATAGTAGTTTTGGATCTGAACCTGGTCCAATGTGGTCTAGATGTGAAAAAAGCAGCGAAACGTCCCTGTTTTGTATTTTCACAAATAGAATAAAGGTTTCACAAATCTGAAACTGTGTTTTAAAGAATCTTTAGCCTCTCTGGGATAGTCTAGTCCAGATTTGACAAGTCTAGGTATCGTGGTTTTGGATCTGGACCTGGTCCAATGTGGTCTAGATGTGAAAAAAGCAGCGAAACGTCCCTGTTTTGCATTTTCACAAATAGAATAAAGGTTTCACAAATCTAAAACTGTGTCTTAAAGTGTCTCTGGCCTCTCTGGGATAATCTAGTCCAGATTTGACAAGTCTAGGTCTAGTGGTTTTGGATCTGGACCTGGTCCAATGTGGTCTAGATGTGAAAAAAGCAGCGAAACGTCCCTGTTTTGCATTTTCACAAATAGAATAAAGGTTTCACAAATCTAAAACTGTGTCTTAAAGAATCTTTAGCCTCTCTGGGATAGTCTAGTCCAGATTTGACAAGTCTAGGTATCGTGGTTTTGGATCTGGACCTGGTCCAATGTGGTCTAGATGTGAAAAAAGCAGCGAAACGTCCCTGTTTTGCATTTTCACAAATAGAATAAAGGTTTCACAAATCTAAAACTATGTTTTAAGGAATCTTTAGCCTCTCTGGGATAATCTAGTCCAGATTTGACAGGTCTAGGTATAGTAGTTTTGGATCTGGACCTGGTCCAATGTGGTCTAGATGTGAAAAAAGCAGCGAAACGTCCCTGTTTTGTATTTTCACAAATAGAATAAAGGTTTCACAAATCTAAAACTATGTTTTAAGGAATCTTTAGCCTCTCTGGGATAATCTAGTCCAGGTTTGACAGGTCTATGTACAGTGGTTTTTGTAAGAGGTGCAAAAAACGGAGGATCGTCGCTCAGCAATAAATTTCACTAAACTTTCCCCTTAACTGCCGAATACGAAACTGCGAATCCGAAACCAACTTCAGCGTCGTGCTGGGAGGGACTGCTGCGCGAGGACTGGGCCGCCTGTGAGTGCTTTGGGACGGGGGAGGGGCCCACGGCAGCACCCGCTGCTCGTTGAGAAGAGTAAGAACGATACGTGCTTTCACGTCAGAGTCTCCAAAAGTCTCCAATAACACCAGAAAAAGTCGCTAGATTTGTCTCTAGTCGCTTTTTTGAGAAAGAGTCGCCAGAGGGGTCTGAATACTCGCTAAATATAGCGACAAAGTCGCTAATTTGGCAACACTGCACATAGTAACATAAATGTGTGTTGGTCCGATCCAGATGTGTTGAAAATTACATCCTTTTGAAGAATGGATGATGATTGGACGAGGAGGAAGAAGCAAGGCGTCACCATGGAAACACACCTTCCTTAAAGAAGAACGCTTGAATCTGTTTCCTCTCACCGACTCTTCATCCTCTTCTTCATTAACATTTGAATCATTAACACAGAAAAACAATGCTACTTTATTTAGTTTTGACATTAACAGCAATAAACGGTAAGTGAGAATGATGAAGACATTACTAAGTTTGCTGCAAATGTAAGAAATACATTCAAGATTATTGGATTCAAGATAAAAATGTTGTATTTTGTATTTACACAGTGTACAGTAGACTGTAAACTATCTCAACACTTCAGGTGTTGCTGGCCATAGAGTAACACTGTACAGCATTTTCAGCTGTCGTCTCCTCTAAGCCTCATGGACAATGTTAGTCTGATGGGTTCATTGTCTCTTTTTCCAGGGCTAATAGCTGGAGACAACATCTCTCCTGTACAACATGAAGTCAGTGGAGGAGAGGGAGACTCTGTGAAGCTGAGCTGCTCCTATGATACAGATTAGTGAGTATATTGAACTTCACTGGTACAGACATCATTCTAACCAGGCACCTCAGTTCATACTCTGGAAAGGTGCAAAAAGGGACGATACTGAATATATCCCTGATAATCGTTATCAATCCACAACGTCCAGGACATCAACTGAACTCACCATAACACACCTAACCCTGGCAGACACAGCTCTCTACTACTGTGCTCTAGAAACACAGTGATAGAAAGTCTAGAAGAGGCCTGAACAAAAACCTGAACACAGATATCTCACTATTCTTCAAAGAGGAGGGAAGTGGGATTCAAGCCACAATTTAATATCAGATGGATTCTGCTAGTTCATGGTTTCTCAGAGCCACTGTGGTTACACCTGCTCATGAAACACTGTGAAGGAAACCCTCGCTGGACAAATAAGAGTTAAGAAAAGAGGAGGGACTTCCTGTATGGCTGGGAGGGGTTTGGTTATCAGGATCAGAAATACAGCAGACTTCAGATAGTTCAGCTTGAGGATTATTGGTGTTTTCTTCTAAGATGCTGCTGTCAGTGTCAGTGTACCCACTACTGTTCCTGAGCATATTCATCAGTAAGTTATATAGTTGATGATTCTTTTAGATTTCAGTCCAATGGACAATAACATACATTTTTGAGAACTTTCTGATCACTTTGTATTGAGAGATTTCAGCACAGATCAAGCTTTATGGATGTCAAGGAAAACATAATTCATTCAACAACTTCTGTATTAACTTATTTCCATGTAGGTGTCAGCTGTGAGGAACTCACTCCAGTCAAGAATGAAGAGTACAGTTCAGAAGGCAGCACTGTTATACTGTCCTACAAATACTCCAAAACTGCTGCTGTTAGTGATGAATTCTACTGGTATCGCCAAGACCCAGGAAAACCACCACAGTTCCTGATCTCCCACTTGGGATCAGGTTCATTATTACGGAAAGCAGATCCAAACTCTGGACTGTCTGTTAACGTGACTAAGGAGAAAACCCAAATGGATCTGGAGATCTCCTCTGCTGCAGTGACAGACTCTGCTCTGTACTACTGTGCTGTGAAGCCCACAGTGACAGGAAACCCAGAGTCAATGTACAAAAACCTGACAGCCAGGAGCTTCAGGTACAAGAACTGTAACTTAGAGAACTTACCCCACTTTCACAAGTTGAAGTTCAGAAGTTGATTACAGTTAGTCAAAGTGTCCCATCTTTATGGGATGTTCTATCCTTGGAGAACAGTTGCATCCTTCGATGGTGGTTGGGAAGCTCTGAAGTCATTTTATTGCCTTTTTTCCCGTTCATTTTCGATGCTACCTCATCAGCGATTGCTAACTAGATATGTTAACTCATCAAAACAAGGTAACATTATGAAAGGAAATACCAAAGCAGCAAAAAAGACATGATATTTCTGTTACAAACTTTTTAGCTGCAAACTCTGGCCCCACCCACAATCGGTCAGGATAGAGCAACACATCAACAAAGTTGCTCACAGTGTGAACGTGGAGTTGCAAAAATACAGTACTATGAGGGGAGGGACAGATTGAGGGAGGAGCAAAACTCTCAATTAAAAACAGAAGAGAAAGGAGCTCTGATAGTCAGTGGTATTCAATGTTCTGTCACGGTCTCCACCGTGCCCCCTGTGTTTCCCCATGTGTCTCTACCTGTCTGTCCCTGTCTGTGTGTGTATGTGTCGGCGGGCGTGGCTCCAGTCTCCGGCTCCTCCCTGCATCATCACCTCATCCCGATCACCTGCTCTACCCCGCACACCTGCTATCCATCAAGTCATCACCACCAGTATAAAAACCCCGGCCTTGCATCCACTCATCGCCAGATCGTTATTCAGCCAGTGTGGTATATCTCGTTCCCGGCCCTTGTATTTTGGACTAAAGCCTTGACTACCTGTGTGTTCGTTTGTTAACCCTGCTCTCTTCTCATCCCAAGATCTCCACCCGTACCCAGCCATACCGCATTCCTCCCTGCCTGTCTACCTGCTCTTCCTCTGCCTGCCACGTTCACCACCAGTCCCTCCGGCTCCCCCTGCTTCCGCCTCCAGCCCTGTCCACTACCTCCGCTCCTGTCTACCCCCCGGTTTTCTCTTCATAATAAACCTTTGTTCATCCTACCTCTGAGTTCGGTTCTGCTTTTGGGTCCCACCTGGGATACCGTAACAGAACGATCTGGCCACGATGGACCCAGCGAACCCGGACTCGGAGGCCGCCTCACTCCGGAGAGCAATCGCCAGCCAAGGCGAGTTCTTGGGGCAGCACGAACAAGTTCTCCGGAGCCTCACCGAAAACAACCAGGTTATGCTACAACAGATCACCCAGCTAACCAACCAGGTAACTAACCTAACTGCTCTCCTCACTCCGCCAGTCTCCACAGCCCCGCTCTCTCAGCCAGTCCTCCCGGTCCCGTCCCCGATGCCTCCACCCTCCCGGGAATCCTACGCATCGGATCCAGAACCCTTCTCTGGAGACGCGGACAAGTGCCGCGGGTTTTTGCTACAATGCTCCCTGATTTTCCTCCAGCGGCCACAAGCCTTTCCCTCAGACCAGCCCAAGGTACGGTACATCATCGGGCTGTTACGAGGAAGGGCGCTGGCATGGGTCGAGGCAGTGCACTCACACCAGCCAATTGAGGGATTTCTTTTCGAGGGTTTCATCGCTGCTTTTAAGGATGTGTTCGACCACCCGGTTCACTGGGGAGATGCGGCGAGGCGCCTAACGAATCTCCGTCAGGGAACCCGAAGCGTGGCGGACTTCTCCGTGGAGTTTAAAACTGTGGCAGCTGACGCGGGGTGGGCCGACGCAGCGCTTCGGGGTACGTTTTTAAATGCTCTTAATGAACACCTGCAGGACGAAATAGCCGCCCGAGATGAACCGCCAGATTTTAAGGCTCTGGTCTCCCTGGCGATCCAGCTCGACAACCGCCTGCGGGGGCGCCGCAGACAAGGGGCGGCACGGGTTCCGTCTCCGAGCTTCTCTGCCTCCACTCTCCCTCCTCTCGCCAGGTCGGCAGCCACTCTTTCCACCATCACCCCGGCCCCGTTTTCCTGGACTCCTCCGGACGAAGAGGCCATGCAGCTGGGAAGGGCCCGCTTGTCTCCAGCTGAGCGGCAGCGCAGGATGCGGTCGGGGGCATGCCTGTACTGCGGGGAACCCGGTCACCTTTTGGCCACCTGCCCGGCCCGACCAAAAGGCAGGGCTCACCAGTAGCTGCGGGGATACTGGTGAGTCAAGTGTCTGTCTCTCCTGTTCCCCGTATGCAGTTTAAGGCCACCCTGTGCTGGGATCAGGAGACCCTGCCCCTGGTGGCTTTAGTGGACTCTGGGGCTGATGCGAACTTCATCGACGCCAGCCTCGCCTCACAAGCCGGTCTCGCCATAGAGCCCTTAGCTGCTCCCCTGGACGCCAACGCCTTGGATGGCAGACTTCTGGCTCGGGTCACCCACCAGACCAAGCCGTTACTCCTCATCCTCTCCGGCAACCACCGCGAGCAGATCCGGTTCCATGTCATCTCGTCACCCCATGCACCCATCATCCTCGGTTACCCCTGGCTCAACCCCCCCACCTCGACTGGACCACCGGCAAGGTAAGCAGCTGGAGTCCATTTTGCCTTTCCACGTGTCTACGGTCTGCTCTTTCCCCAACAGAGGGCTTAGCCGCTCCATCGCTGCCCGAGCCCCTGGACCTAACCACCATTCCATCTGTTTACCATGACCTGGGGGAGGTCTTCAGTAAACAGCAGGCCCTCTCACTGCCTCCTCATCGTCCCTACGACTGTGCCATAGACCTCCTCCCGGGAGCCACCCTACCGTCCAGCCGTCTCTACAACCTATCCCGTCCGGAAAGGCAGACCATGGAGGGCTACATCAGGGACTCTCTGGCGGCGGGTATCATCAAGCCCTCCTCATCCCCGGTAGGAGCAGGGTTCTTTTTTGTATCAAAGAAAGACCTGTCTCTCCGCCCCTGCATTGACTTCCGGGGTCTGAACAATATCACCATCAAGAATAAATATCCTCTTCCTTTGATAAACTCTGCTTTTGAGCCCCTGCAGGACGCCACGGTGTTTTCAAAATTGGACCTGCGAAACGCCTACCACCTGGTGAGGATTCGAGAAGGGGATGAATGGAAGACGGCGTTCAATACTCCGGTGGGACACTTCGAATACCTAGTCATGCCCTTCGGACTGACCAACGCCCCCGCCGTCTTCCAAGCCCTGGTTAACGACGTCCTCCGGGACTTCCTGAATCGTTCCGTGTTTGTGTACATCGACGACATCCTCATCTTCTCCCGCAACCTCGAGGAGCACGTCCAACACGTCCGCCAGGTTTTGCAACGCCTGCTAGAGAACAAGTTGTTCGTTAAGGCAGAGAAGTGCGAATTCCACGCCAGTTCGGTGAGCTTCCTGGGCTATATAATCGAGTGCGGGCAGGTGCGACCAGATCCAGGCAAGATCCAAGCTGTGGTCGAGTGGCCTACGCCCACGTCCCGGAAACAACTACAGCGCTTCCTTGGCTTCGCCAATTTTTATCGCCGTTTTATTAGGGACTACAGCCGCATCGCTGCCCCGCTGACCAAGCTCACCTCTCCGGCACTCCCCTTCACCTGGACCCCCGAGGCGGGACGGGCCTTCACTGAGCTGAAGAGGCGCTTCACGTCCGCACCCATCCTGGTCCACCCCGACCCCTCGCGCCAGTTCGTCGTGGAGGTGGATGCCTCTGACACGGGGGTCGGGGCGGTCCTCTCCCAACGATCCAGCTCGGACCAGAAACTCCATCCCTGCGCCTTCCTGTCTCGTCGTCTGTCGCCCGCCGAACGGAACTACGACGTAGGCAACCGGGAGTTGCTGGCCGTGAAGCTGGCCTTGGAGGAGTGGAGACACTGGCTGGAGGGGGCCGAACTTCCTTTTGTGGTCTGGACAGACCACAAAAACCTTGCCTACCTCCAGTCAGCCAAGCGCCTCAATTCCCGTCAGGCTCGTTGGGCCTTGTTCTTTGGACGTTTTTCTTTTATCCTCACCTATCGCCCTGGATCCCGCAACACTAAGCCGGACGCTCTCTCCCGCCTGCATGTCTCCCAGGAGGCGCCGGCCACCCCGGACACCATCCTCCCGTCTTCCTGCGTGGTGGCTGCTGTTACCTGGGAAATCGAGGCGACGGTGAGGCAAGCCCAGCAGACCCAGCCCGACCCAGGTAACGGCCCCCCTAACCGTTTGTTTGTTCCCAACTCTGTCCGCTCCCAGGTCCTCCAGTGGGGTCACACGTCCCGGTTGGCCTGCCATCCGGGAATGGGCCGCACGCTGGCACTCCTCAGAGGACACTTTTGGTGGCCGACTATGGAGGCCGACACCCGCACCTTCGTCGCCGCTTGCACAGTGTGTGCGCGTGGAAAGACCTCCCACCGGCCCCCGGCTGGCCTGCTCCGCCCCCTACCTGTTCCCAGTCGCCCCTGGTCCCACATCGCACTCGACTTCATCACCGGACTACCCCCCTCTCAAGGTAACACCACCATACTCACCATCGTCGACCGGTTTTCAAAGACTGCACACTTTGTTGCCCTCCCCAAACTCCCCACAGCCCATGAGACGGCCGAGCTGCTTACCCTTCATGTCCTTCGCCTCCATGGGATTCCCTCGGACATCGTGTCAGACCGGGGGCCACAATTCATCTCCCAGGTGTGGAGGTCTTTCTGCATGGCCCTGGGAGCCTCGGTGAGCCTCTCCTCCGGATTCCATCCCCAGACCAACGGCCAAACGGAGCGGGCTAACCAAGACCTGGAGTCCGCGCTCCGCTGCGTCGCCGCTCGCAACCCCTCCTCCTGGAGCTCCCAGCTACCGTGGGTAGAGTATGCCCATAACTCGCTCCCCAGTGCAGCCATGGGGAGGTCACCCTTTGAGGCCTCCTTGGGCTATCAACCTCCCCTGTTCCCAGCCCAGGAGGAGGAGATCGCGGTTCCATCGGTTCAGGCCCACCTACGTCGTTGCCGTCGGATCTGGAGGGAGACACGCTCCGCGCTCCTCCGCACTGCCGACCGCAACCGACGCCTGGCCGACCGTCACCGGACCCCGGCTCCGGAGTATCGCCCAGGTCAGAGAGTTTGGCTGTCCTCAAGGGATATTCCCCTTAGGGTCATCTCAAAGAAACTGTCCCCCCGGTTTATTGGTCCTTACGAGATCGATAAAATCATCAACCCCTCTGCCGTAAGACTGAAACTGCCCAGGTCCATGAGGATTCACCCTACCTTCCACGTCTCCCAAATTAAACCTGTGTCTGTCAGCCCCTTGTGCCCTCCAGCCGTTCCCCCTCCACCCCCCCGGATCATCGACGACCACCCAGCCTACACCGTCCGGCGGCTACTGGACGTACGCCGCCGAGGCCGGGGATACCAATACCTGGTCGACTGGGAGGGATATGGCCCGGAGGAACGCACCTGGGTTTCCCGTCGTCTCATCCTGGACCCCTCCCTCGTTCGGGAGTTCCACCAGGCCCATCCGGACAAGCCTGGTGGGTCGCCTGGAGGCTCCCGTTGAGGGGGGGGTACTGTCACGGTCTCCACCGTGCCCCCTGTGTTTCCCCATGTGTCTCTACCTGTCTGTCCCTGTCTGTGTGTGTATGTGTCGGCGGGCGTGGCTCCAGTCTCCGGCTCCTCCCTGCATCATCACCTCATCCCGATCACCTGCTCTACCCCGCACACCTGCTATCCATCAAGTCATCACCACCAGTATAAAAACCCCGGCCTTGCATCCACTCATCGCCAGATCGTTATTCAGCCAGTGTGGTATATCTCGTTCCCGGCCCTTGTATTTTGGACTAAAGCCTTGACTACCTGTGTGTTCGTTTGTTAACCCTGCTCTCTTCTCATCCCAAGATCTCCACCCGTACCCAGCCATACCGCATTCCTCCCTGCCTGTCTACCTGCTCTTCCTCTGCCTGCCACGTTCACCACCAGTCCCTCCGGCTCCCCCTGCTTCCGCCTCCAGCCCTGTCCACTACCTCCGCTCCTGTCTACCCCCCGGTTTTCTCTTCATAATAAACCTTTGTTCATCCTACCTCTGAGTTCGGTTCTGCTTTTGGGTCCCACCTGGGATACCGTAACATGTTCAGTTTCTCTCTTTAAGATGGTGGCACTGAACTTGTGTGTGTTTTTTCCTTTGTTTCTGACCATACTAACTGGTATGTGAGATGGTACATTAGTAAAATCTTTTCATTCCACTGACTTTAAAAGAGTTTCCTTGCTACAGACCGTGGGAGTAAGAAGTAACAGACTTTTCTCTTCCTTCAGGTGTCAGTTGTGAGGATCTCACTCCAATCAACAATGAAGAGGCCAGTTTAGAAGGAAGCACTGTTACTCTGTCCTACAAATACTCCAAAACTGCTGATTACAGCGACAATTTCTTCTGGTATCGACAATATCCAGGAAAACCTCCAGAATTCCTCCTGTCCATCTCTGGATTAGACGCTAAGTCTCTCACTTCAGGACACAAGGCTCTCTACTAAACTGGCTGAAGGAAAGCGAGGGGTGGATCTGGAGATCTCCTCTGCTGCAGTAACAGACTCTGCTCTGTACTACTGTGCTGTGAAGCCCACAGTGACAGGAAACCCAGAGTCACTGTACAAAAACCTCCCCCTCTGATTCTTAGTACATGATTCTTACATGTTCTCTAACTCAACAAATCTCACAGAATTTCCACAATAGTTTTGTCTCTTTTACCTCTATAGGATGAAAAGCATTCATAATCTTAGTTGTATTTCTCACAGTACTCATCATGGCCTGCTTTCTGCCTCCATATTCAGAATCAACAGGAGCCAAAAGGGGGCGACATTATCAAGGTGGAGAAACAATGTTGTTGCACTAAGCATGACCATTCTAACGTATATACTGGAGCTGTCATAACTTCTAACATTAGAGAAAACAACTGTTATACAGTTTGGTGAGTGTGAGTTCATTTCTCCTCCTGCTCTTTAAAACTGGATGATTAACACATGAACACACATTACATCAGGACGTCAGTAGCATGAAGGAGAAGGAGATATGAAGAAGATCGCTGGTTCCAATCCCCAGACCATCTGGGTGAATGAGGGTGGAGACAGAGAATGAGGAACAGTCTCCCTCCCTCAATAACTACTGTTGAGCTGCCCATGGGCAAGGCATTAAACCCCCAAGTGTTTCAGTAGAGTAGCTCAGGAGCCACCAGTAGCAGACTGGTTGTACTGGTCATCTCCCAGTGGCCACCAGTAGCAGACTGGTTGTACTGGTCAGCTCCCAGTGGCCACCAGTAGAAGACTGGTTGTACTGGTCATCTCCCTAATGGCCACCAGTAGCAGACTGGTTGTACTAGTCATCTACCAATGGCCACCAGTAGCAGACTGGTTGTACTGGTCATCTCCCAGTCTGAATGTGTGGAGGTGTATGAAAGTGAACCAGGGGGTCTGGATTTCTCCTCTGGCTCTTTAAAGCAGCTTGCTGTAGATCTGGAACACTGGCTTTCTTCTGACTGCACCTTCCTCAAAGATGAAGAGGAGGAGACGATGACATCACAGATATCGTGTCCTTCAACAGCCATGTGTGGGTGCAGTAGGGTGGCCTAGCGGAGAGAGAGACCATCCGATAACCAGAGGACCACAGGTTCTACACTGTAAATTATTTTCCCTGTAAAAAAACAGTAAAGAACTGGCAGCAGGGTTGCCATTATCTTACTGTAAAATTAACAGTGTCTTACTGTTGCTGAAATTTACAGTTTGCTACTGTATGTTTTTGCTACAGCATACAACTGTATTATTTTACTTTTACAGTATAATACTGATAACAGGATTAGCAGTTCATTACTGTTTTTTACCAGTAGGCACAGCTACAGATTTTTACTGTAAACAAACCCTATTGTGTATTGGAATACTGGCAATTAGGATTAAAGGCAATTTTGTTAAGAGAATGACTTTCATGTTAACAGTGATAGAAACCTTGTAGCTTGATAAATTATTGCTTGTTAATCTTGCCAGAATAACCCAGTTTCCTACATCAGTGAAGAAACTAAACATGGCCTTTTCAATTATGTGACTTAAAAATATGAGACAAACAGATTATACAACTTCTGAGCGTCATATAAACTATCTTACTTTATTTTAAAGAACGTCTTGACAACACTTGCAAAACATTTGCACATCATTTGCATGTAACTGAAAAAGCACAGACAAAACAGTCAATTTAGACAAAGGACCTGAATTTACAGCCATTACCAATTTTTTTTAAAATTTGAAATCAAGTTAACACATGAGTCAAAGCGTGTTCTCCGTAGCTGCTTTATCATTTGTTTTAGTGTTGGTGTGCAATACAACCACTAGAAACACTCAACAATAATCACACTAGAAACACTAGAGAACACTAGAAATACTCAAATGATCAATGACATTATCAGTATAAATAAATTAACATCTACATAAATTAAGCTTTTTTTTCTAATATGAGGTTGTGTCTGTCCTAAACCATCCAAGTTTCAACATAAACAGATATTGAACACAAACATGTCACGAGTCATGACACATTATCAAAATAAAAGAATGTTTTTTTAGTACAGACTGTGTCTGTCCAAAACCTTCCAAGTTGTATGGGTGTATGAGAAAGACAGAGAGAGAAAGAAGGGGGGGGGGGCTTCGGGGGAGAAGGAGAGAAGCTGGTGTAGTGATAAAGGTGAGTGAGGGAGTGAGCTCACTGGCTTCTATGAAGTCCCACTCAAAGTCCATCAGTTTCTTCATGAGGATTGACTGTCGTTGTCTTCTTATGGGCGACTTTACCAGTTCTCTTTGACAGCACTTTGCCCCGTCCAGCCTTGGTGCCCCTCTCTGGATTTATTCCTATAAAGCGCCTGAAAACGATAGTGTATGCTTAGAGATGGTGCGAAAACAGTTGGTTCTCATCGAGATGTCATGGTCTTAATGGTTGTTAGACTGGCTTGTGCCCAATATACAGTAATACGATTAAATTCAATTCAATATGCAGTATAGAACTGCACATAAACAACAGAAGATAAATTACATATCACAATTACAATACATTATCATTTACTTTATGGATTGAATGTAAGCATCTTTAAATGATTAATGCCCTTCAACATTGAAATTTTAAAGGAAATCCACCATCAATGAGTTGAATTGAAAGTCAACTGAACCCAACCCCATTATGTGTATTTAAATAAGCATGGAAACAAAAGACAGGTGGTCAATGGGCCTGCAACTATCTCACCTTTGAGTGAATTCAAGCGTGCATGCAGCCTCCTCTTGGTACTGAAGATTGAAGCTGTAGAATGTGAAACATACAGCAGGAAAGTTGTCCCTCACAGATGATGTGGCCCTCCAGGCTGACCATCCAACGTTCAATACAGCTTCCTGCTGTTTCACCTGAAACTCAACAAAGGAGAACTTAATCTGTGTCTATAAGAATAGTGCTGTTTTGCTGAAATACAACATCATGTTATATGATGATTTGAATTTTCATAAACATACCGAGCAGTATCAGCCGAGTAGTTGCAGGCAGGGTGAGCATCATCTCCACATCAGCTGCAGTGGAAGACACCTAAGACACAGCCAATGTTAACAATTTTACAATTACTAGTTTCATTAGATTAGATTCACAGTAGACCATGGAGCAAATCAATCAATAAAAAACACTGAATGTTCTCTGTATTGTTTTTTTTTTTTATCTGACAGGGAAACATGCTGGGAAATCCAAGTAAAAACTAAGTAAACGGTCATAAGATGTATAGAGTTGGGTGTAAGGGCAGAGTGGGACTGCTAAGGCACATGTTTTATAGGCTCCCTCCCGAATCTCCTGCAAATTCAAATAGTCTAGTTCACTGCTTATGTTACCACAAGGTCTGTTACCTTGCTATGGTGGGAAAGATAACATTAACGTAACACTATGTGCTTCGTCCAATGCGGGTAAACATTGTGTACTTAGTAGACACTAATCTCTAACAAAAGTGTAATTGTGATTTACACTAACAGTTAAATTAGTTAGCTACACAATACAGCATATCATCATGCTTCATCACTGCAAATTCACTCCCAGAAAGCAAATTTAACTTTAGCCAACACGATCCAAAACATCACAAGTAACAACTAACAAACAGAAATAAACTAATTTATAACTAACTAACTAAAAATATCTTGGGCTCAGGGCTTATAGATAGAAATAGCTATGTACAAATGAAAACAAGTTTAGCGTTACTCACTAATATCACGGTAAAAGGGCAGTCCAGTCTATATCATAGTAGATTACTAGATTATATATCAATACATAAAGTCCTGGAAACGTCACTGATGCTTTTTGCAGAACTTTACAAACAAAATAAAATGGTACTCACCGAGTTTTTGCAGGTTGAGGATGAATACAGATGCCGTAAATCATTGATACTAACGGTAAAGTGCTGTATTTAAGAATGACGGGACACTACTGTTGAAATTTGGCTGTTAATTAACAGGAATTTGTTACAGTGTACCCTACAGCCAGTGTGTCCTGTTGAAGTGTCCTCAGCAACACACTGATCCCTGCTCACTCAGTATTATGTAAGTTCCTTTGGATAAGCACCTCCGATGAATGGAAAGGTGATATAAATGTTAAGAGGTCCTCAACAGATGATGAAGAGGAGGGGCCAATGATGTGAAGGCCCAGTTCCACCAGAGTATCAATGTTCTTCCTCTCTCTCCTCCCATCTCACTGCAGACATGAAACACTGGCTGAGAAACATCCTGATTCTTACTCTCTGGCTAGGTAACTCTTTAAACCTACTGATTTGTTCTCCTGTAATCATTGATCTTTATTGATTGATCTCTTCTTCTACATGTTCTATTCTTCCACAGAGTGTAAAGGAGAAGACAGAGTGATCCAGCCAAGAGGAGATGTTGTTGCTACTGAAGGAGAGACAGTTACACTTGGTTGTACATTTGAGACCAGTGACTCAAGTCTTATTTATTCTGGTACAAACAAGAAGTAAATGACTTCCCCAGGTTCATACTGAGCCGCTTTACGTTTGGTGATGGGAACACAGCAGACGGGTTCAAGGAGAGATTTATATCCACGCTGAATTCCACCTCAAAATCAGTTCCTCTGAGCATCCAGAAGCTGCAGCCGTCTGACTCTGCTGTGTACTACTGTGCTCTGCAGCCCACAGTGACAGGAAACACTAAAACTCAATACAAAAACCTCTGGTGCATATATCCAGAATGCAAACACAACACAATACTCCACAATGTCCACTAGAGGGAGACAAACATAATTCATTTTCAATGGTACACCTTTATAGTTTAGTTTCTTTGTACCAATGTCAAAAACAACAAAAGAAAAAAGCACAACTACATACCAACATGAACAATGATCATCTCCAGTGCTGACAAAATGAACTCTGTTCTTTATTATGTATCATCATTTCTCCATGCACATTTAAGTAGAGATGAAATGTGAAACAGACATGGTGTTTTTTGTGTTGCATTTGTCAGGTTAATAAGTTAATTGACAAAATGTATGATTTCAGAAATGAAGAACAGAATTATTTCCTCACTGTGTTCATGAAAATATACAGCAGGGGTTTCAACAGACTTCGAGGCCCAAGGGTCATGAAACTCAATCATGAATTAACAAGGTAACTTTCAGTTCAAACAACAGAAGAAAAACACTGAATGACTCAAACTGCAGGTTTTCAGTGTGACAGCAAACATGTTCATTGGATTAGGGTATGCTGCCATTTCTGCTGCATCTTGATCCAAATCTCTGGATTTGATGGGTGGGGCTTTGTGGTGTGAAAACTGAATTGGTTGTACTGGGAAACTCTCAGGTATGAATTTGTGGAAATGTGAAGCAGGGTCTGAAAAACAGCATGGTGCTCAACAAAACCTTCCCTGGATGAATAAAGGTTAAAACACATACCCCCCATGAGCTCATGAACAGTCCACCACCAGTGTTGAACACATAGTAACATAAATGTGTGTTGGTCCGATCCAGATGTGTTGAAAATGACATCCTTTTGAAGAATGGATGATGATTGGACGAGGAGGAAGAAGCAAGGCGTCACCATGGAAACACACCTTCCTTAAAGAAGAACGCTTTAATCTGTTTCCTCTCACCGACTCTTCATCCTCTTCTTCATTAACATTTGAATCATTAACACAGAAAAACAATGCTACTTTATTTAGTTTTGACATTAACAGCAATAAACGGTAAGTGAGAATGATGAAGACATTACTAAGTTTGCTGCAAATGTAAGAAATACATTCAAGATTATTGGATTCAAGATAAAAATGTTGTATTTTGTATTTACACAGTGTACAGTAGACTGTAAACTATCTCAACACTTCAGGTGTTGCTGGCCATAGAGTAACACTGTACAGCATTTTCAGCTGTCGTCTCCTCTAAGCCTCATGGACAATGTTAGTCTGATGGGTTCATTGTCTCTTTTTCCAGGGCTAATAGCTGGAGACAACATCTCTCCTGTACAACATGAAGTCAGTGGAGGAGAGGGAGACTCTGTGAAGCTGAGCTGCTCCTATGAAACAGATTAGTGAGTATATTTACCTTCACTGGTACAGACATCATTCTAACCAGGCACCTCAGTTCATACTCTGGAAAGGAGCCAGGTCACGGAGCAGATATGAATATATCCCTGATAATCGTTATCAATCCACAACGTCCAGGACATCAACTGAACTCACCATAACACACCTAACCCTGGCAGACACAGCTCTCTACTACTGTGCTCTAGAAACACAGTGATAGAAAGTCTAGAAGAGGCTGAACAAAAACCTGAACACAGATATCTCACTATTCTTCAAAGAGGAGGGAAGTGGGATTCAAGCCACAATTTAATATCAGATGGATTCTGCTAGTTCATGGTTTCTCAGAGCCACTGTGGTTACACCTGCTCATGAAACACTGTGAAGGAAACCCTCGCTGGATAAATAAGAGTTAAGAAAAGAGGAGGGACTTCCTGTATGGCTGGGAGGGGTTTGGTTGGCAGGATCAGAAATACAGCAGACTTCAGATAGTTCAGCTTGAGGATTATTGGTGTTTTCTTCTAAGATGCTGCTGTCAGTGTCAGTGTACCCACTACTGTTCCTGAGCATATTCATCAGTAAGTTATATAGTTGATGATTCTTTTAGATTTCAGTCCAATGGACAATAACATACATTTTTGAGAACTTTCTGATCACTTTGTATTGAGAGATTTCAGCACAGATCAAGCTTTATGGATGTCAAGGAAAACATAATTCATTCAACAACTTCTGTATTAACTTATTTCCATGTAGGTGTCAGCTGTGAGGAACTCACTCCAGTCAAGAATGAAGAGTACAGTTCAGAAGGCAGCACTGTTATACTGTCCTACAAATACTCCAAAACTGCAACTGGTAGTGATAATTTCTTCTGGTATCGCCAAGACCCAGGAAAACCACCACAGTTCCTGATCTCCCACTCTGGATCAGGTTCATTATTACTGAAAGCAGATCCAAAATCTGGACTGTCTGTTAACGTGACTAAGGAGAAAACCCAAATGGATCTGGAGATCTCCTCTGCTGCAGTGACAGACTCTGCTCTGTACTACTGTGCTGTGAGGCCCACAGTGACAGGAAACTCAGACTCCCTGTACAAAAACAGAAGCTGACAAACCTTTTTCCCTCATTCATTGTTCAGATGAACCTTTAACCTCCACTAGGGGGCAACATTATCAAGTAGGTGTCACACTGTTGTTGCACTGTTGGACCATTCAGTCATGAAGAGAACAACTCAGTCTGAATGTTGAACATCAGTTGGTTCCTCCTGTTGCTTTCAACCTTGTAGAGAAGCTGGAGCAGGAGAACAGAACTGATCTGTAATAACAACTGCTGATAGACTAGTTGATTGTTGCTGTGCTACAGTATATTGTTGACGTCCAACATCAGCCATGCAGTTCATCCTATCTATGATTGTATTCACTGTGTTTACTGGTAAGTAATACTCAAAGATTAAATGACATGTTTTACCAAGACAAACACCTGTACAGCTCTTAGTTATATCTGGTGCAGAACATTATTCTTACTCTTACTTTGAACTGTATTTTGGTTTTCAAACGTGATCAACCTCTCATCCAGTTTTCCATTTCTGCAGGTTCCAGTTATCAACAAACCATCCAGTCACTCCAAGACAGAGTACATGCTCTAGAAGGAGGCAAAGTAACTCTCTCCTGTAACTACTCTTCAGCAGACTACTTCCTCTGGTATCTCCAGTATCCCAGTTCAGCTCCCCAGTTTCTCATCACAGAGCACATCAACAAACATGGATTGATTTTTAAACATGATAAAGTCAACAAGGAGTTTCATCTGGAGATCTCCTCTGCTGCAGTGACAGACTCTGCTCTGTACTACTGTGCTGTGAGGCCCACAGTGACAGGAAACCCAGAGTCACTGTACAAAAACATAGACGCTGACATCACACACACTGCTGGGCTAACAGCTGTAATGGTAGTCAGTGTAGGAAAACTGGACGTTGACATTTAAAAGAGATATTTCCAGTATATGGAGACATATCACTGAAAAGGTTTCCTTCATTAGCATGATGTATAATTACATTACATTACATTACAGTCATTTAGCAGACGCTTTTATCCAAAGCGACTTACAATAAGAAACTACTAGTCGTAATCGCAATCGTAAGTGCATTTCCTTCCTAAATAAGCAACTAAGAGCATAACTAGTGTTAAGGTGAGAGTGCAATAAGTTAGCAACCTACTTTGTCTTAAACAAATGAGATAAATAAGAGAATCAAATAAACAAGAGCTAAGACAAATAAGAGAATCAAATAAACAAGAGCCAATAAACAAGAGCTCAGACAAATAATTGACGACAAATAGGCAAGGCTAAGAGGAAGGGTCAGGGTAGTGTTTCCTGAAGAGGTGGGTTTTCAGCCTGCGGTGAAAGATGGGCAGCGACTCTGCTGTCCTGACATCAGTGGGGAGTTCATTCCACCACTGTGGGGCCAGGACAGAGAAGAGCCGTGACCGTGTAGATCGGCCCCCAGGGGCCTCTGAGCGACGGGGCAACCCGTCGCCTCGAGGCAGCAGAGCGAAGTGGTCGGGCGGGGGTGTAAGGCTTGACCAAAGCCTGGAGGTAAGAAGGAGCTGTTCCTTTCACTGCCCTATAGGCTAGCACCAGGGTCTTGAACTGGATGAGCTGCTACAGGGAGCCAGTGGAGAGAACGGAGAAGGGTAGTTGTATGGGAGAACTTGGAGCGGTTGAACACCAGACGAGCTGCAGCTTTCTGAACAAGCTCCAGAGGTCTGATGACAGACGCCGGGGCACCAGCAAGGAGGGAGTTGCAGTAGTCCAGGCGGGAGATGACAAGAGCCTGGATGAGCACCTGCGCTGCCTTGTCAGTGAGGAAGGGACGAATCCTCCTGATGTTGTAGAGGAGGAATCTGCAGGAGTGTGTCACTGATGCGATGTTTGCCGAGAACGACAGTTGGTCGTCCAGGGTCACACCCAGATTCCTCGCAGTCCGAGTTGACGTCACAGCAGTCCACCACCAGTGTTCCTCTGGATACGTAAGAGTTAAGAAAAGAGGAGGGACTTCCTGTATGGCTGGGAGGGGTTTGGTTGGCAGGATCAGAAATACAGCAGACTTCAGATAGTTCAGCTTGAGGATTATTGGTGTTTTCTTCTAAGATGCTGCTGTCAGTGTCAGTGTACCCACTACTGTTCCTGAGCATATTCATCAGTAAGTTATATAGTTGATGATTCTTTTAGTTTTCAGTCCAATGGACAATAACATACATTTTTGAGAACTTTCTGATCACTTTGTATTGAGAGATTTCAGCACAAATCAAGCTTTATGGATGTCAAGGAAAACATAATTCATTCAACAACTTCTGTATTAACTTATTTCCATGTAGGTGTCAGCTGTGAGGAACTCACTCCAGTCAAGAATGAAGAGTACAGTTCAGAAGGCAGCACTGTTATACTGTCCTACAAATACTCCAAAACTGCAACTGGTAGTGATCAATTCTACTGGTATCGCCAAGACCCAGGAAAACCACCACAGTTCCTGATCTCCCACTTGGGATCAGGTTCATTATTACGGAAAGCAGATCCAAACTCTGGACTGTCTGTTAACGTGACTAAGGAGAAAACCCAAATGGATCTGGAGATCTCCTCTGCTGCAGTGACAGACTCTGCTCTGTACTACTGTGCTGTGCAGCCCACAGTGACAGGAAACCCAGAGTCACTGTACAAAAACCTGACAGCCAGGAACAGAAGATAACACCTCTGTACATTGGCCATGAAATCCATCAGAGGAAGGGAGTCATAAACACATTGGTGCTCAATACACAAACCCAACCAGTTATTCTATTTAAGATGGAGTCTCTGTACTGTCTATTGTTTCTGATCAATGACACAGCTGAGGGAGCTGCATGGCAGAGAGCTGTTTTATTCCAAGTTGTGAACGTCACACCAACCACAACTCATAAAACCAGTGTAGCGTGTTGTGCTTCGTTATGAACGATGAGACTATTTGGTCAATTCTGAAAATTGACAATTATTGAAATTATTCTTAGTAATTAATATCTTATTAATTAACACTTGCGGGGCACCACACTGGAATAGTCTCTTTATAATGATATCAGTCTAATAATCAGAAGTAATGAGCTCTAGATTTCAGTTATTTTCTACCTTCATGTCCAGGATATATCAATGACACACAAAAGCCAGTTCTTTATAAATGCAAAGATTTTATTAACTATGTAAATAAAACACCAATAAAATGAATACATGTATACTAAACTAAAACAGATAATGGCAATAAAACTGGCAAACAAGATAGCAAGATAAACAGTGGCAGAGGATATATCAAATAAGAGTGGCAAATTATATTGGGATCAAAGATGGCAAGGAAGTTGGCACCGACAAAACGACCTGAGCTGTAATGCGTCTAATTGCGGCAATGTGGCAACAGCGAAAGATGGCTTGGAGGACAGCTGACAGTTTCTGTGAGACTTGGGACAGAAGGACAGAGAATAGTGGAGAGAGAGAGAGAGAGAGAGAGAGAGAGAGAGAGAGAGAGAGAGAGAGAGAGAGAGAGAGAGAGAGAATTGTAACCTCACTTTCCCAGTTCAACACTGCCTTTGCATCACCCGTGCATCAACAAGAAAGTTGGTTACCGTCTGGTTTGCAGGGTGTCAGCGGCGTCCTCGTCTCCGTGGTAACCGTCGCGCAGGACAGGTAAACACATGCACGTGTTGGTCTGGACCAGTCGACGTCAGGAGGGCCGTTGTGGAGTGCGGTCCGGGGGCCGTTGTTCGTCGGAGTCGTCGTGCCAACAGTTCACCTCAGTGGATATAGAGGGATAGGGCGATGTGTTGACTCACGTCGTTCAGGAAGCAGAGTAGAGTAGCGGCTGGCTTCTGACGTGGTTTCGTAGTCTTCTGGATCAGGTGGAGTGAACTCAATCGGCCGTCTCGGCAAGATTCACTCTGGAGCTGGTCTGGTACTTGAGCTGAGAGAAGAGCTTTGAGCCAGGTTCAAACTTAGTTACAGGACGGGCCTGCGGGACGGTTGAGTTGAGTTTCTTGATGTTCCTTGATGTTTCTCCGCCCGTTGCAGGAGTTGTCCTCCTTTGTCGTTCGAGTTGGTGAGATTTCGTGTGTGATCTGAGCCTGAGCCCAAGGGTCAAGGGCTGAGAGGCTTTATGGTATGTCAGGAGTGGTAGGTGTTTCCCTCATTTGCATGCATCAGATTTACAATCTTGATGACCGGTGATCACCATCCCCTAAAACTGCATTTCCAGCTCAGGTTTGGAAAACATCATTTTTCTTGATCCTTTGGGGATGCAAGTGACATATTTAATCACCTAACAACAAATGGGTTTGAATGACACCAAACATCACTGTCTTACCACAAAATACTGGCGAGTAAACCAAAAGTCCTGATAACACATTCTGTGTGCCTTGAATAACCAAGATACTACATTGGGGAGTAGGGCACATCATCTGCCACGGATGTGAAGTTCAAATCTAATAAAACATATACAGAAAGCACACGTTTTGCAATACATTCCAGAGTTTCTTTGTTCACTTATTCTGTGTCTCCCTTGGAAGGCAGATTAGGTACATTTCCCCGGCCCTTATCATCGGTCCATCTCCTAATGGCACCAGAGCGGCTAGTCGAACCTGCAGAGTGTTACCTGGTGGCTTTATGGGGGAAATCCACCTTTTGCTGCAAAGGGGGTTCCTTGGGTTCCTGGGAGCACAGCAGGGGTCTTGACCTCATAGGAAGACCCTGGGAGAGGAATGTGTTAGTCTTTGGGTGTTGCTGTGTATTTTGCATGGTCCGAAGAGGGGGGGGGGCGATGTCTCCTGCATACACTACACTGGTTACACTTTAGAACAGATGATGGACAAAACTTTTGTGTGAATCCTGCAGAGGAAATAGTTTCTGTTCACTTTCTGCTCATATTGCACTGTTCATTGAGTTAGCTATGATGATGATGTGTTCAATGATTTTATTCTGTGTATTATGGGGTAAGAATATACATTATCAATAAAACAAACTACTGAAGTAAAGCTTTGCTTAGGATTACAAATTTATAATTTCAGTGTCTTACAAAATGTTCAAATCATCTTTGAATTCAATAAGGATTTTTTTCTTTCACTGATACCAAACAGATATCTTATATTTAGAAATATTCTAAAGAAGACTTTGGCAAGCAAGATTAGTTGATGAAGATTTCACATGATGCTTGGATCCAGTAGGCTTGTATTCAATCAAACCTTTTGTTACAGGTCAAAGTCTTGGATCAACAGAA
>JAXDDX010000419.1:0-73529 GCA_034670405.1 Hoplostethus atlanticus | reverse complement strand
TGGAAACCGATGGTGGAACAAAACTCCGTTTAGCAATTGTATTGCCCTAAATTATTGTCTAGATTATTTTGTTTATCGAAACTGGATTTCTCTTTTGTACAAGGAAATAAACCCAAGAACTTTTCTTCAAACAAACCAAACTCTTCTAGACAATATATTTTTTCAACACCTGGGCAGCACAAGCTTGTAGAAAATCACAATCTAGTCACCACAGTGACCAACAAGAACAGGAAATATTCATTGAAACGGTCACTACAGTCATGGTTTATCAAATAATGCCAAATCAACTCCCTTTCATTCAGTTCATCTTTACTGATTCCAAAAAGGAACCTTTGCTAACATTTCTATTTCATCTCTCGTCTCGTGCAGGAATCCACGCCAGGCGGCCTTCCAGCTCACGCTCCCCTGCTCTTCCTGTGGGGCACTTCTGCCCACCTCCCCTTCAAAACTTTTGAGGCTTGTGATACAGCTAGTCAAAGGCTGGAATGCAAGTGAGTGTGCAGTTTAATTGCATATCGTATGTGCTTCCTCATCGGTAGTGCCACATTAAACACACATGTAAAACAGGCTGCTAATCCCACAGTCATTAATGAGACAATGTGATGCCACGTTGGTATCTGCCCTTAATGTTACGTTAAATCTGGCTGTGTGTTTTATGAATCTGGCCGGTTGTGTCATTGTTTTGAGTAGTGCTTGACAAGTCAAGATGGTGGTGGGGGTGATGATGGTGATTATTATGACACAAATGCGCGTCAAATTAGCTTTTTGGTCAATACCTGCTTCAGACTGACCCTGACAATGGCCCGGAGCAGCCCAAAGCTGACCCTAAAAGACACCCCCCCCCCTTTGTTGCCCTCTGTTGACGCAATCTGGTAAATACCGCCATTTTCATCATCTGCTAAACTGCTTTAAATACATATATATGTATATATATATATATATATAGTTCATAGAGTAGCAACATTTCACATGCTTGCACCGCTCACAGGCCCACAGGCTCAAAGAATGGAGCTTACAACATTAAGACAGGCCTGTTCAACAAAGGGAATAGGATGTCATTGTAGGACC
Source organism: Hoplostethus atlanticus (assembly GCA_034670405.1). Classification (NCBI taxonomy): domain Eukaryota; kingdom Metazoa; phylum Chordata; class Actinopteri; order Trachichthyiformes; family Trachichthyidae; genus Hoplostethus; species Hoplostethus atlanticus. The sequence goes on along the minus strand of JAXDDX010000419.1, from coordinate 72,461 downwards.
CCTATGTTAGGCAGAAATGCTTGTTTATTGTTTGTCTACTAACCCTCTGTTTGACGCCCTCTGAAGGTCGAGGCTATATATCATGGCAGGACAGGTGTGCACAGAGTGGCTGATTGGGGCAAAGCCTTTCTACAGCTTGGCTTCACTTGGACTGGAACGACAAAACTCTGTTTAGCAATTGTATTGCCCTAAATTATTGTCTAGATTATTTTGTTTATCGAAACTGGATTTCTCTTTTGTACAAGGAAATAAACCCAAAAACATTTCTTCAAACAAACCAAACTCTTCTGGACAATATATTTTTTCAACACCTGGGCAGCACAAGCTTGTAGAAAATCACAATCTAGTCACCACAGTGACCAACAAGAACAGGAAATATTCATTGAAACGGTCACTACAGTCATGGTTTATCAAATAATGCCAAATCAACTCCCTTTCATTCAGTTCATCTTTACTGATTCCAAATCAAATCAAATCAAATCACATTTATTTGTATAGCCCTTAATCACCGTTACAGTCTCTAAGGGCTTCACAGTGCCCAAATGGTTAGTACACGACATCCCCCAGCCTTAGACCCTCACAGAGGACAAGGAAAAACTCCCACAAACCCTCACTGGGAAAATTGGGAGAAACCTTGGGAGGGGCTACTCAGAGAGGGATCCCCCTACCAGGACGGTTGGGCGTGCAATAGATGCCGAGTTTGGGCAAGCAGCGTATACACAATATATGAAAGTTTATTTTGGTGGGACATCCAGATCTGATGGGGCGGCATCACAGCAACGGCAACTCAGTCAGCGTCATCATAGGACTAGGGGACCATGCAGGCGCCAACACTGCCCAGATAGGAGAACGCAACATCCGCTCAGTCAGCATCGTCCTAGGAGGGGGGACCAACCAGACGCCAACTCTGCCGGGCTGCAGCCTGGAACAGATAGGAGACACACCCACACACACCCATACACACACTCTCACTCACACAGACATGACCAGCGTCAGTGGACAGGAGCAGGTAGACCAGGAGAATAGGACATGTAAGCAGGATGCTAGTATCCATCGGCAGGACCCTGATCTAGGATGAGCTAACTGGTCTAGCTTACTCTGAGAAGAGACTGAGCCACTCCCTCAAGGCTGGTCAAATGACAGAGAGAATAAATGGGTTTTTAGCCTTGACTTAAAGACTTCGATAGAGCCTGCCTCTCTGATTGAGGCAGGCAGACTGTTCCATAGATAGGGAGCCCGGTAAGAGAAGGCTCTGTTACCTGCAGTTTTCTTTTTGACTGCTGGGATAGACAGGTAGCCAGCGTCCTGAGATCTGAGGGCGCGTGGCGGTTTATAAGGTTTAATCAAATCGGATAAATAGGACGGTGCCATCCCATGTAATGATTAATATTTATATATTTATATAAATATATAGATTATAGATTTATAGATTTATATATTCCAAAAAGGAACCTTTCCTAACATTTCTATTTCATCTGTCGTCTCGTGCAGGAATCCACGCCAGGCGGCCTTCCAGGGAAGGTTATCTTATCCCTTTCTTACTACAAAAGCAGTTTCAGAACCATCTGAGATGGTGGGTGTCGAAATCAACCTTTTGGGGGCCATTTGAAATGGAATGACCTGACAGCTAAACATGAATTAACTCATTCTAAGTACACTAACTACACATCAATTATCCAAGAATGTGTAAGAAAACTCAATTCATAAGGTTTTTTTTGTTTTTTTTTAAATCCAAATGTAATTTTTCAACTGCATTTTAGCTTATATTTATGGACATCACTAGTAAATGGCCGACAGGCACCGAAATCCCCCATCACCATCATAAACCATTCAAATAGTATTAACAAGTTGATGAAAAATGTCATTTGGGCTCATAGACACACCTGCACACACTTCTATGCCTACATTTCCAACAAAATATAGGGTTTGGGTGACTTCATTGTATAAGTGTGTCATAGTTTTATTAAAAGAATAAAGAACTCAAGTGCAATTCATTTTTGACCATGGACTTATTGCTAGCTACTTACCATAGAGCCACAGTAATGTTAGCATAGTTGGGGGGGCAGGGTAATTTTACTAGCTGGTTGTTAAATACTAAAAGCTACCGAGCAGTCATTAGCTATTACATTTATAACTTACCAAGACACACAACATTACTTAATAAAGTACCCAGATTTCCCACACAGAATCAAAAAATGTTTAGCATATGCATATTCATATGTGCATATGTTTAGCTAGCATAGAGTTAGCTAGCGTACACCTAGCGAGCAAGCTAGCGTACAGCTACCATGCTGCCATTTCTCTCTCCCAGGGGGTTAAGTTAAGTTTAAAGGTACTGAGAGTTTATAAGCTATTAAGTTTCGAAATTACCAAGAAACATAATATCACTTGATTAAAAGTACTCTGAATTCTCACTCACACACACACACACGCACGCGCGCACGCACGCACACGCACACGCACACGCACACACACAGAATCAAAAGGTGTTTAGCATATGTTTTAGCTACCTCGGGGAAATTGCACTTACCTTTCTCATGGCTAGCAATGATGACTCTGTCCGTGCGCGGTCAAGTGAGAACAATATTGGCTTTACTTCCGGTTTCCAGATACCAGATTCCGGTTTGCCTTCAAACTAAAACGCTATGAAATTTGAAATGGCCTTGTAATTTATAGAACACTACTTAATTAAAAGTACTCTAAAAGCCCACACAGAGGATCCAAACATTGTTAGCATTTGCACGGAACTTCTTACCTTAGTGTACAGCTAATCCGCTCCGATGTGTGGTAGTTACTGATGGACTGGTTCGTACGTCATATGAGTAAAATGTGCGGTTTTAAAGTACCATTGGGCGATTTCAACTTCCGTTAAACTGTGCTGCCTTCAAAATAAATTGTCATATAGCGCTATTCACCTTAAATGTACTCAAAAAGCCCACACAGAGAATCAAAAATTGTTAGCACATGCATGTAATTTCTTACCGTAGTGTACAGCTAATCCTCTCCGGTGTGTGGTAGTTACTCACCGATGGACTGGTTCCTACGACAGATGAGTAAGACCTGCGGTTTTAAAGTAACGATTCCAACTTCCGTTTAACTATTTTGCCTTCAAAATAAATTGTCATATAACTAAATCGTCCACTTTTAACAATGAAGCTGCTGCATGCATTAGGCTACTCGACACTTTTCTCATCATATCACGACTTTATTCTCGAAAAAATATGACTATTCTCCTAATATTATGACTTTACTCTCGTAATATTACGATTACTCGAAATATTAGATCATTTAAATTTGAATAGTGGCCCTAAAACACCATCATACATAAATACCCCCGGCCTACCCACAATAAAATCCATACCTGTGGGAAACACTGTATACTATAGCTTTATTGGGAAAGTAGGAAAAAGAGTACATTACATTACAGTCAATTAGCAGACGCTTTTATCCAAAGCGACTTACAATAAGTGCATTCAACATAGGTAGGCAAGAAAACTACTAGTCACCAGAAATCGTAAGTGCATTTCCTTCCTAATCAAGCAACTAAGAGCATAACTAGTGTTAAGTTAAGAGTGCAATAAGTTAGCAACCTACTTTATCTTAAACAAATGAGACAAATTACTCCAAATTACTCCAAATTACTTGAACGAACAGTAGCCAGTCAACTTACAGATTTTTTGTCAAAAAAGAACCTGCTTGATCCCTTCCAATCTGGCTTTAGATCCCTTCACTCGACCGAAACTGCACTCACGAGAGTGGTAAATGATCTTTTGTTAGCTATTGACTCCAATTCAACCTCAGCACTATTGCTACTTGACCTGAGTGCAGCCTTCGACACAATTGATCATGCGATACTCTTGAACCGTCTTGAACATTATATTGGTATCCGGGGATCAGCCCTTTCTTGGTTTAGGTCTTACCTACTTGATAGATCACACCACGTCTTCTACAACAACATGACCTCAGAGTGTTGCAATATGGACTTTGGTGTCCCACAAGGCTCTGTCCTAGGACCACTGCTATTCTCTATCTATATGCTACCACTTGGTGGCATCATTCGCAAATTTGGCATTAACTTCCATTGCTACGCCGATGACACCCAAATTTACATACCAGTCAAACCAACCGATGACACCCAATTCCAAAAACTAGAGGCCTGCCTATCAGAGGTCAAATATTGGATGTCCCTAAACTTCCTACTTCTTAATGGCAGCAAAACTGAGATGCTGATTGTGGGACCGGCTAGACATAGACACTTATTTGAGAATAGTACTCTTAACTTTGATAGTTGTGTAATCTCCCAGAGCCCATACGTTAAAAACCTTGGGGTAAAATTCGACCCTACCCTCTCATTCGAGTTGCACATTAAGGAGATCACTAAATCAGCGTTTTATCATCTTCGCAATATTGCCAAAATTCGACCTATGCTAACAGAGGCAGACGCAGAAATTTTAGTACATGCCTTTGTATCATCCAGAATCGATTATTGCAATGTCCTTTTCTCGGGCTTACCTACTGGGCGCACTAAAAAACTACAACTGGTCCAGAATGCTGCTGCCAGAATCCTGACCAAAACTAGGAAATTCGACCATATAACTCCCATCCTGTCCTCATTACACTGGCTACCAATTCAGGCCAGGTGTGACTTTAAGGTGCTTTTACTTACATATAAATCATTACATGGGATGGCACCGTCCTATTTATCCGATTTGATTAAACCTTATAAACCGCCACGTGCCCTCAGATCTCAGGACGCTGGCTACCTGTCTATCCCAGCAGTCAAAAAGAAAACTGCAGGTAACAGAGCCTTTTCTTACCGGGCTCCCTATCTATGGAACAGTCTGCCTGCCTCAATCAGAGAGGCAGGCTCTATCGAAGTCTTTAAGTCAAGGCTAAAAACCCATTTATTCTCTCTGTCATTTGACCAGCCTTGAGGGAGTGGCTCAGTCTCTTCTCAGAGTAAGGCTAGACCAGTTAGCTCATCCTAGATCAGGGTCCTGCCGATGGATACTAGCATCCTGCCTACATGTCCTATTCTCCTGGTCTACCTGCTCCTGTCCACTGACGCTGGTCATGTCTGTGTGAGTGAGAGTGTGTGTATGGGTGTGTGGGTGAGTCTCCTATCTGTTCCAGGCTGCAGCCCGGCAGAGTTGGCGTCTGGTTGGTCCCGCCTCCCAGGACGATGCTGACTGAGCGGACGTTGCGTTCTCCTATCTGGGCAGTGTTGGCGCCTGCATGGTCCCCTAGTCCTATGATGACGCTGACTGAGTTGCCGTTGCTGTGATGCCGCCGCATCAGATCTGGATGTCCCACCAAAATAAACTTTCATATATTGTGTATACGCTGCTTGCCCAAACTCGGCATCTATTGCACGCCCAACCGTCCTGGTAGGGGGATCCCTCTCTGAGTAGCCCCTCCCAAGGTTTCTCCCAATTTTCCCAGTGAGGGTTTGTGGGAGTTTTTCCTTGTCCTCTGTGAGGGTCTAAGGCTGGGGGATGTCGTGTACTAACCATTTATTATTTTCACATGTTGGGCACTGTGAAGCCCTTAGAGACTGTAACGGTGATTAAGGGCTATACAAATAAATGTGATTTGATTTTGATTTGATGTTGTAGAGGAGGAATCTGCAGGAGCGTGTCACTGATGCGATGTTTGCCGAGAACGACAGTCGGTCGTCCAGGGTCACACCCAGATTCCTCGCAGTCCGAGTTGACGTCACCACAGCATTATCAATGGTGATGGCCAGGTCTCGGTGCGGACAGCCCTTCCCCAGGAGGAACACCAGCTCAGTCTTGTCCAGGTTGAGCTTCAGGTGGTGCATCGACATCCACTCCGAGATGTCTGCCAGACATGCAGCAATGCGTGCCTCCACTTGTGTGTCGGAGGGGGGAAATGACAGGATCAGCTGGGTGTCATCTGCATAGCAGTGGTAGGAAAAGTCATGTGAATGGATAACAGAACCAAGAGATGTTGTGTAGCTGTAAATACAATAAGTGTAACCACAATAAGTGTAACCACACTTTAATCAAGCATAGACTATAGAACAGTGGCTGGTCACCACTGTTATCCTTAAAATGAAACAGAAAGCATCTTAATGCTAAATGAGAAGGCCAAGAAATATTAAAAAGACAACATTTATTTATTTAATTGATTTTATTAAAAAAAGATAAACAAACAACAATGAACAATGAACAATGAAACAACGAAACAATAAGAACAATTAAACAATGTAAAGGACGTGGTCCCCTTGTCACCATCCTGAGAAAAATACACAAAAACAGACAAGAGAGGGAGTGATAAGTGTCAAATTGAGTTTAGCCTGATACAGCGACATTTTTAAAATGAATGGAAGCAACACACATCTGATTAGTCCGATGGTGGAGGGAAAACTCCCTCAACGATGTTCAGCTTGGCTCGTATGGTCATCTTGGTAGGGAGGGAGGCCGAAAACTCCACAGGGTCTTCCCCTTCGGCCCAGTTGCCCCGAGGGACGTGGAGGTCCTCATGGTCAGCCACCATGATGATAAAGCCTGACTCCTCATCAATCAGGCCTTCCACCGTGTATACTTGTGAGGAGGCATCCTCCGTGTCGGTGGTCGCATCCTGTAGGTCACCACAGCAGAAATAACTTTAGCAGACCATTATCAAAACATTAGACTTTATAGTTGTATTGCGATGTCAGAAAGCGATTTGACGGGCAACATTACATTACAATGAGATAACTCATTTTACTACTGTACTTTACTTTATAGGATGTAAACCCGTTCCCAAAAAGAGAAAAGTGGACTGTCCCAGAGGATGCAGCCGGGGCAGACTTGGACAAGCTGGTTTGCGTCCTGGAAGACTGGCAGACCAGCTCGCCCAAATCTTCCCCGGCTCCATCCTCCGGGACAGGTCGGCCGCGGACACCAAAGCTTGGGATAAGTTTTACATCCTATAAAGTATGATCCTAAAGTATGATTTAAATGGTACACTTCCATTTTAACAATAAAGCTGCTTCTTGCATTAGGGTACTCACACTTTTCTCATCATATCAAGACTTTATTCTCATAATAGGATTACATTATTCACATAATATTACGACTTTATTCTCGAAGAATTATGACTTTATTTTCGTAATAACACTGAGTTTATTTTCGAAATATTATGACTTTATTTCCCCTAATATTATGACTTTATTTTCGTAACATTAGCATTTTTTTCTGGAAAGGTTATGACTTTATTCTGGTAAAATGCCTGTTATGAGACTATTCTCGAAATATTATGACTTTAATCTCGTAATGTTAGGACTTTATTCTCGAAATAAAGAAAACACTGGCTCTACAACGCCGTTGTAGGGTTTTGCTAGTGTGCAGACTGCTATAACAAACGAAGAAACAGAAGATCAATAACTACTATTACTTACCGCAATCGTGTAAATTGAGTCGAGCTCAATTTAATGCCGAAACGGTCTTCAATATATCTCACGTGGGTGAACCTCACCCACTGGCCTACAGCAAAAGTCGAGAAGGCAATGCAGCACTCTCTCCATAGCACCACCCGGACCTCGACCCTCTTTTCCCCCACCTGACTTAATTAAAAGTCTGGCAGTCGGTGCCGACCATCTTCGGCGTGAAATCTAGGGGGTAAAAGAAAACGATAAAAAAATAAAAAAAAACAGTGAAATCAGATAAAATTGTAATTTCTTTCTAATTTTGGGAAATGCTTTTAATGTTTAAATAAAACGACCCCCCCCCCCCCCAAAAAAAACCCCTCATATTTAACCCGGGGACCCCACACCCCCGTTACCCCGGGTTCCGTGGGAGCCCCCGGAAAAAAAACTTTTTCTGAGGTGGACCTGGGGGGTTGGAGGCCTAAGAAATTTTCCCACCTTTACCCCTCCCCAGGGGTCTTGGAAAAAGCCAAAATTTTTGGGGGCCCTCCCCCGGCCCCAAATAATTAAAAACTTTGTTTTTTAGGTTTCCCCCCCCAACCCCCCGGGATGGTTTAGTGGGGGTTTTCTCTTTTTGCCTAAAAATGAAAAAAATTTTCCTAAGGGGGGGGGATTTAATTGGCCCTTTTAGGGACCTTTTTCCTTTTCCCTCCCGGGGATTTGGGGTTTTAAACTTGGGGAGAAAGGGGGGGGGAAAACCGCCAAATTGGGAAATCCCCTCCACAAAAAGGGGGGAAGGGGCTCCATGCCCCCCCCAGGTTTCCCCGAAACTAACATATTTCAACCCCCGGGGAAGCCGGGGCCTTACCGGGGCTCCCCTTAGGGCCGGGGGGGCCCAAAACCCCCCCCCGCCTCAAGGGGCCTTTTTTTTTCCAGGTTTTGGAAAAAAAAAAGGGTCCCCCATTTCCCCTCCTTTGTCCGCGTAACCCCTTGTGGGGAAGGTATATTTATAGATAGTTGTCCTTTTGTTTCACCGAAGACTTTTGATCACTTTTTTTTGTTTTTTTGGAGCGGCAGGGCAAAGGAGGACATACACTTTGAGATTTTTTCTTTTAATGCTACTGCCAGACTAAACTACGCCTTCATATTTAATATGAAAAAATACATTTACATTTTACTAAATGTAAACTAAATGCAATAAAATGCAAGTGTGTAAATGCAAGGAAAATACAGCCCAGTCACTGCTCTCTTTCTCTCCCCCTCTCCCCCTCACACAGACACACACACACACACACACAATGGAGTCCGGTGTCATCGGTGTTTCTTTGATGATGTCTTGAGTATTTATTTTGTTTTGTGGAGCGGCGGATCAAAGGTTTGACGTATTTGTGCCATCTTGCATGCATGTATTATCCAGACTAATCATATCGCCTTCATATTCAATATGAAAAATTCAATTTTACTAAATCTTTTTATTAGAACAATAAAATGCAAGTGTGTCAGGAAAATACAGGCCAGTCAGTGCTCGCTCTCTCTCTTTTCCCATCATTCTCTCTCTCTCTCTCTCTCTCACACACACACACACACACACACACGCCTGCGCGCGCACCAGTGGCCTAGAGTGACTCCTGCTAATACAGCTGGCATATCGCCAGGCTGAATGTAAAGGCTTTTTTTCTATAGCTGAACAGATAATGGAGTCAAGTAAAAGCTTATTAATGGTCAACGGCCTGTTAATTGAGAAAAGTATTGCCTCTCTAAGTCTGAAATCCATACTTATTTACTTATATAGTACTTATTCATACTTAATTCATATTAGTCATATAAGCTTTCGATGTCCTAATGTTAGACAAATAAAGCTATAATATTAGGAGATTAAAGTCATAATATTTTGAGAATGAACTCATAGTGTTATTACGAAAATAAAGTCATAATCTTTCGAGAATAAAGTCTGCCTCGGCTGCATTCTCCGGGACAGGTCGGCCGCCGCTGTCGGTCCCGTTCTCTCTCGCCAGTGAGTATTTTGCTGTCCATTCTTTGTTAACACTAGAGGACCGCCAGGATTATAGCACTACGGCGTTCACAGTTGCAGTAACAATGCATTTGTTTGATAAAGTTGGGTGTTAATTATCAAAAATAAAAAAAATACAATACGAAATAAGCTATAGGGTCTCGGTATATGGTATGGTATATGGTATTACGACAGCCACTATAGCCGATGCAAGTGTGGAATTCAAGCTATATTTCCTAAACCAATAAACAAGAAATAATAATGCATGACTCTGATGTATTTAGATATATGATAGATATATATACACATGCAAAGTCAACTAAAGTGTTAGGCTATAGGCAATATAGACGGGCTTTGCTCTATGCTTCTTTCACAGTGCGCAGTAGCCTTTCACGGCACGGGCCAAAGCTGAACAGTTTGTAGTATTGACAATGCTAAAATAGAATAATTTACACTATTCTATCAGATAGGACAACTATGCATATCAATACAGAAATGACACAATAAACGAAATAAAAACATTTATTGGCTGCAGGAATCAGTGTCCCGACACAAAACAGCAGGCAAAAAACACATAATAAAAATCACACAATATTCAGAAAAAAAGAATGAATGAATATTAGAAAATAAAAAACAATAATAATGATGTAGACTACATAGAGTAAACGAAATACAATATAATTCGTCAAATTTTAATATTAATAATTAATTATTATTATGAACAATATAACAACAAATAATCAGAATATTTTAACAGGTCAGGTGAAACGAAACAAGACGATGTGTCGCAAGATGTGCGCGTTGATGGCAGCCATCGGATCCACCACGTCAACTCCGACCTGAGATAGAAATTAGGGCAAGCTGTAATCATTGTCCAACGCAAATATTTGTCACAACATCAGTGTGTTTTTATCTGTCTCTATAATACTACCATTTACACAGCTCACCTTGGAAACGTTGTAGAAGTTGACAGTCTCTGGCTTCTTCTTCAATCACTACCAATATCCAGGCGTTGGTGTGCTGTGCAGGATAATTGTAATATTAATAATCCGTTAGTAATAATTAGGAACAATTATGAACAATGAAGAATATAACGAACAAATAATCACAGAATATTTTGACAGGTCAGAGGAAACGAAATAGAACATAACAATAGGTGATTTTGAACAAACCTGAGGTCCAATAGGCAGTCCAGCTGCCTAATGGTTGTTAACCCTCCTGTTATGTTCATTTGTCAGGAACAGCAATGATGTTCCCGGGTCAATTTGACCCGGTGCATGTTTAATTATCCAAAAGATGTCTGAAACAAAAAAAATCCTAATAAGCATTGTTAATATTTAATTACTAACTCCATTACTAACTATTCTATCAATATTTAGTCCAATGGTGTTCCTTACCTCTCACAGGTAATGGTTCAATTAGGATAATTCACTCGTTTTTCATTAAAAATATACATGTTCAAACTTTTTTTAATGTTTCACCACTTTATTACTTTTGAAAGACCAACATATAAAACACAATAGTTTTACATAACATTGAAACATAACATTTAAATTTTGTTTTACATACATGCACTGTTTGTGAACCAGAAATGAACAAAATAACAAGCAATAGCAATATGAACAAGGTGTGTGTGTGTGTCTGTCTGTACATCTACACAGCACACGAGTGACATGTCATCACACTGTGCTTTGTGCAAATGAATTTTGCACATTTCGCACAGGTCATGCTTGTCTTGACATCATCAGATGGCCTGCAGACCTGGCACCTCTTCCTCTTCCTTTTTCCCTCAGCAGCAACCTAGAAACAAGAGGACCATGATTACTTTACTATGATGTCTTTTTGCTGATCCCAAGACACACACATCGCGCTCTCATACACTTATACACACGCGCGCACACACGTACACACATGCGCACGCGCGCACACACACACACACACACACACTTACTTACCTCACGCACTGGTGTACTAGGTGCAGTCCTCTCCTGGATCTCCCTCACTGTGGCAGCAGCGGCTGGGGTCCTTGGCAGGTGCTGCCTCCGTTGGATGTGTGGTGTCACAAGCGCCTTCCCCAGCTCCTCAAGAAAGATGCGCCTCTTGTACAGCTTTGACACATTCCACTCAGGAAAGATCTCAGTCCAGATAACAAACGCATTGTAGGCCGATACATCGATCATGTTATAAAAGATGACCAATGGCCAGCACGCAGTCATTCGCTTGGTGCTGTAGGACCCTGTTACTTTGTTTAAGTTGTCTACCCCCCCTTTGGTGGCATTGTAATCCAGGATCATGCTTGGTTTCTGGTCCTCTCTTGTGCTGATTTCAGCATTTTTGTGCAGAGTGCTCATGAGCACAACAATTTTTTCCCTTTTTGGGGCAGTAAGACACTAGGGCTGTGGTGTCTGTGAAGGCAAACATGGAAGATTGAAGGGCCCTGTTCTTGATTACCAGCAGCTCAGCAGGGAGTTCAGCCCTGTTCTTTCGGACAGTTCCGACCATTGTGAGCTTTCTCTTTAGAAGCTCCTGACCCAAGTTGTAGCTTGTGAAAAAATTGTCACAGGTTATGTTGTGCCCCCTGAGACCCTGTGCCATGTCGAGCACGACCCTCATGCCCTGATTCTTCTCTGGGGCTCCTCCAACCGGCTTTCCAGTGTAAACCTGCATGTTCAATGCATAGCTGGTGTTTGCATCACATGCTGCCCAGATTTTTATCCCATATTTAGCTGGTTTGGAAGGCATGTATTGCCTAAATGGGCAGCGACCTCTGAATGCCACCAGCCTTTCATCCACTGTGATATTAGGGCCTGGGTTATAGAGTAGTGGAAGTTGCTCTACCCACTTGTCCCACACTGTCCTAATAGCTGCCAGCTTTCTCTCCCGTCTGCCAGCCCTTGTCTCTCGATTATCAAATCGAATTACTCTGGAGAAAATGTGAAAAGTCTCCAGAGACATTGTGGCTCGAAACATAGCCCTGCCTGTCTCTGCATCCCACAGACTGGCTGTCGATTCATCCTTCGACTTATAGACCCCAGCCAGGATGAGGAGCACCAAATACGCATCTAAATGTGTTTTGTCCAGCTCCTTCCACTTCTCCCCAAAAACACGCCTCCCTTCTAGATTGGTCATTTCCAGAATGATTTTCTGAATTGAATTAGGCATGACCAGCTCAAAAGCTGACTTGATGTCTGTCACACGAGTCACTGCCATCCTAGTGGGCCCTGGCACTGTCTTTATTATGTTTTCTGCAGACAGTTTTGCCTGACGCATATTTGGGGATGAAGACCACTGTATTTCCCCATTTTTTGACATGAATGTCTTGCTTGGAGGAATAGGAATAGCAATTCCCTCATCTGGTTCAAAATCAGAATCATTAGAATCAGAATTGAGCTCAAGATAGTCTTCATCTTCAGACACACCCTCCTCTATTTCACTGTCATGATCTAAGATGGCTTCCAGAGCCTCCTGTAATGTCATCTTTTTGCTTCTGCTGCTCATTTTGTAAAGCTCTGACTGACTGTGTGTAATGTTGGTAGGACTCCCATGCAGAGAATCTTTTATATGTTTTGCCCCTCCCCCGCTGAGTGTCCACTGAATGTGGGTGGAGTTTTCCCGCCAAAAGTCATAACACCTGCACTTTCTCGCACTTTACACTTTACGCACATGCGCACACACGCACACACATTCCCCCACCCCCTCTTTCTCTCTCAACCTGTAAAGTGCGAGAAAGTGCAGGTGTTATGAGTGTGTGTGTGTGTGTGCGCACACGCGCACACAAATTCCCCCATCCCCTCTTTCTCTCTCAACCTGTAAAGTGCGAGAAAGTGCAGGTGTTATGAGTGTGTGTGTGTGTGTGTGTGAAAGAGATTGGGGTGAAATATGTCTCAGTTGCAAAGAAAGAAATAGTCTGACAATTCTGACACCCTTTTACCTCCAGTTTGACTGCTAGGTCAAATTGACCCGAACAGTATCTATGTGATATAAACATGCAGGGGGTGGTTGCAAATATGTGAGATGAACCATTTTCATGTTATATGTTGATTACACTAATTAAGGCAAGCAGAAAAAGTTTCATACTGAAAAAATACTTGTAACTATTTTTCCTAGATCTTCAAACTTTAAAACGGGTCAATTTGACCCGTAACATAACAGGAGGGTTAAAGGGGGAGCCCAATGCATAAGTGCTGCTGGTCATAAATATACATATAGACTGACAAAATAAATATTGATTCCACAGACATAAATATATATACACGCACCCACAGAAATACACATACAAGAAGCAATATAATAGTAATATAGAATTTAAATCATGCAGAGGATCAAAGATAAGTGCCATAATAAATAAATAAATAAGTCAATAAATAAGTGCAAGCACGCAAAAAGTCAAACAGCAGTAAAAACAGGCGTTTATAATAAAGTAAGTGCAAATCAATGAGTCAGTGCAATTTGTGGGCTCCCCTGTCCTCTGGTCTCCATGGGTTGGGCCTAGTGGTGGGCGGATCGATCCAAATATCGATAATATCGATACCAACGTTGGTATTGATATTGATCGATACCAGTGTAATGAGATCGATACTTTAGTTTCAGTTTCTCTCCTGTATGCACTGCTGCGGTTTCATCAAAGAGGCGACCTGGCTGTCTGTGTAAGTGCCGCTGCTTTCAAGTGCCGCTCCTGTCACAGCGCGGAGCAGGCACACTTTGCTCCTCCTCCCCCCTCTTGTGTTTTGATGTTGTACCGTCACGTGACTCAGCGGCGCCAGGCAAACAAGCAAGCAGGCTCAGCCAGCCAGCCAGGCCCGGCCAGCAGCACACACACACAAGCAGCACAGAGACGGAGCAGAAGAATGGCAGAGAGGAAGAGGAGCGCCGTGTGGCTATATTTTCAGGCCGAAAATGAAACAACGGCAAGCTGTATAATTTGTAAAAAGACTGTAAGATACAGTGGTAACACAACAAATTTATACAAGCATATGAAAAATCATGCGAAAGAAAACAGCCGAGCTACAGAAACGGAGAGAGGAGAGAAATCCCCCACCCCCTGGTCCCGACAGACCCAGACCCCCGACCCAGAGGCAGAGGTCATTGGCAGAGGCCTTTCAGTCTGGCAGACAATATCCAGGTAGATAATAGTGGTGAAAGTAATATTTTAGTCATCTTCGGCATTAGTTAATATTAATTATTAAAAAGTATCGGTATCGGTATCGGCGATACTGGCCCTGTATTTACTTGGTATCGGATCGATACCAAATCTTGCAGTATCGCACACCACTAGTTGGGCCCCCCTCTGTCTCTCTCCCTCTCTCCCCCCCCGGTCCATTTATTGTTTAATGTTTAGGCCCAGTGGTGTGAGTGTCTTGATCTTTTTGATCCACTTGGACTCCACTGCCTTCCTCTGTCTCAGGGACCAACCCGCTCCCATCTCCAGCCCCGCAATCCTCAGAGAGGAAATGTCATGGTGGTTAAAGTGCAGGACGAGCTGAGTGCTCGTCCTGCACTTTCGAATGGAGTTGATGTGTTGTGTGAGTCTGGTGCGAATAGACGCACCGGTCTCTCCAATGTATATTTTCTTGCAGATCGAGCAGGTGATGGCGTACACCACATTCTGACTCTGGATGTTGAATTTCTGTGTTATGGGGCTGGAGGTGAGAGCATACGGGTTCTGGATCAGGGGCAACTGCTGAAAGTATTGCTGGTATGAGTCTGGTTTGTGAGTGGGAGTGGTAGAGAAGCGGGCACGCACCAGTATGTCCTGTAAATTTGGGTTTTTCCTATATGCCGAGATTAATCTAAATGGTTGTAATGCCGAATTATTGTGTTGATGTTTTGTGAAAATGCCCTTGATTTTAGAATGCACCTTCCTGGTCTCATCTGAGAAGGTGCTGATCAATGGGATGATTCTGTGTTGCTGCTGTTCCCTCTCTATAGCTGTATGGCACCCAGCCAGGGTATAGTTCCGGTTAGGGAAGACCACCTGACTGAGCGTGGGTCCGGTGGTTGTGGCAGAACCCCGTTCCCCCGTGAGGTGGTGTTCAGGGCTCTGTGACATCTCCACCTCCCCAATGGTTAAGGTGAGGCGTGAAGGAATGGAGGGGTTAGGTTAACAGGCTATTTACCACTCGGCTCCAAACCTTAGGGTTAACAGGCTATTTACCACTGGGCTCCAAACTTTGGATTTGAATAGCTCGGGCTACGAGGTGGGCATACATATGGGACCTGTTGTGATTGACAGCTTAGGGGCCCCTCTATATGTGTATGAAGTTTGGTCCCCCTGGTGGTCTTTCTTGGTATTGCAATTGTGATTTGAAAAGTTCAAAGTGTCCTAACTTTTGGTAGCGGGTGGGCATACATACAGCAGTGGGTGTGCACGTTGGCCCCGGCCTCCTGAACAAGTGTACCGAGTTTGGGGCGAATTGGTGAAAGTTGAAAAAAAAAATTGCAAATGGGTGTGGCCACCAAAGGGTTAGGGCGGATTGGTAAGCTATCCCATGGCTCTCTCCACTTTGGCCGACGCCTCAGTAGTTAGATGGAGAGCCACCGGCAAGGCACGGGCCATCCGCCCCCCAGAGATTCCCCGTTATGGTTCTATTAAAGGGTGGAAGAGGTAAGTAAGGTCGGTAAGTCGGTTAAATCCATGTTTCAATTCGTTGCTGCGTTGTTGTGTTCTTGAATATTGAGTTCCTAGCTAAGCCAAATGATTAGGCTGTTATCCCATGAAGAATTTCAGAACACATCATCAGTAATGGACCTCAGGGTCATCGGGTGTTTCTGCCTTTTAACCTCCAGACACCCTCACCTCGAGGCAGGGTTAGGGTTAGGGTTAGGGTTAGTTTACTGGGTGCACCAATCCAGCTGAAAACGACTGCACTTATAGAGTGTGGCCTGTTCTACAGGAGCTGAGTGCTTTTTGGACGTTTTGGAGCGTTTTGAGCCTTTTGGAGCGTTTTGTTCATTTAGGTGACCACAGTTTACTGGGTGCACCAATCCAGCTGAAAACGACTGCACTTATAGAGTGTGGCCTGTTCTACAGGAGCTGAGTGCTTTTTGGACGTTTTGGAGCGTTTTGAGCCTTTTGGAGCGTTTTGTTCATTTAGGGTTAGGGTTAGGGTTAGTTTACTGGGTGCACCAATCCAGCTGAAAACGACTGCACTTATAGAGTGTGGCCTGTTCTACAGGAGCTGAGGGCTTTTTGGACGTTTTGGAGCGTTTTGAGCCTTTTGGAGCGTTTTGTTCATTTAGGGTTAGGGTTAGGGTTAGTTTACTGGGTGCACC
Source organism: Hoplostethus atlanticus (assembly GCA_034670405.1). Classification (NCBI taxonomy): domain Eukaryota; kingdom Metazoa; phylum Chordata; class Actinopteri; order Trachichthyiformes; family Trachichthyidae; genus Hoplostethus; species Hoplostethus atlanticus. The sequence continues at coordinate 55,806 of JAXDDX010000419.1, read as the reverse complement.
AATCCAGCTGAAAACGACTGCACTTATAGAGTGTGGCCTGTTCTACAGGAGCTGAGGGCTTTTTGGACGTTTTGGAGCGTTTTGAGCCTTTTGGAGTGTTGTTCATTTAGGGTTAGGGTTAGGGTTAGTTTACTGGGTGCACCAATCCAGCTGAAAACGACTGCACTTATAGAGTGTGGCCTGTTCTACAGGAGCTGAGGGCGTTTTGGACGTTTTGGAGCGTTTTGAGCCTTTTGGAGTGTTTTGTTCATTTAGGGTTAGGGTTAGGGTTAGTTTACTGGGTGCACCAATCCAGCTGAAAACGACTGCACTTATAGAGTGTGGCCTGTTCTACAGGAGCTGAGGGCGTTTTGGACGTTTTGTTCATTTAGGGTTAGGGTTAGGGTTAGTTTACTGGGTGCACCAATCCAGCTGAAAACGACTGCACTTATAGAGTGTGGCCTGTTCTACAGGAGCTGAGGGCTTTTTGGACGTTTTGGAGCGTTTTGAGCCTTTTGGAGCGTTTTGTTCATTTAGGGTTAGGGTTAGGGTTAGTTTACTGGGTGCACCAATCCAGCTGAAAACGACTGCACTTATAGTGTGGCCTGTTCTACAGGAGCTGAGGGCGTTTTGAGCCTTTTGGAGCATTTTGTTCAGTTAGGGTTAGGGTTAGTTTACTGGGTGCACCAATCCAGCTGAAAACGACTGCACTTATAGAGTGTGGCCTGTTCTACAGGAGCTGAGTGCTTTTTGGACGTTTTGGAGCATCTGAGGTTGAGGTTGAGGTTTAAACTCAACAGTCAAAGACCAACCTTATTTTTTTTTTTATCATAATCCATAATATAAATGACTCCCACTGTATTAAGAGAACTCAGTACGAAATTTCAAAAATATTATTGCTTAATGGTTTTGTGACTATCTTCTTTTAATGTTGGTATACTTTCACTGTCAATTTGTTTTCACCTTTTGTTTTATAAAACTTTTATTTTAATGTAAAAGATTATAACTTTCTATTGGTACTGGTTTTGTTCATGTCCCACGCTGCACTGGGTCACTGGGTCCACCTGATTCCTACATACAGGCAGAGATTAAAGCTCTCTAAACCTGTTGTGAGGACATCTAAGAAGTGTGGAGGATCTTCAGCCGTGGAGGAGGAGTGGAGACAAAGGCTAAACGACTGTACTCTGAGAAACTCAAACAACAATTGACTCGACTCGGCCTCTATCTGGCAGGGGACATTATCCAGCGACTGGACTGGACGACTGGACGGTGCTCGGAACTGTAGCTGAGAAGTAGCTATTCATTACAGAGGTAATTTTGCCAGAGGTGAGCCAATGAGGATGTGTACCAAATAGAGTATTAGTACAAGAATTACATTTACATGAGAAAAATCACTGAGTACTGGCATATTTGGAGAACACCATTTGGAGAATATATACCACAACTACAACAAAATGGAAGCATGACTTTCTAGTATAAGTAATCTCTAGATGTTAGAAGACATGTGCCGATACCAAGCGGAATCTGTGCTTCTGAAGAGCACATCTTCCAAGGAAACGAAAAGGTACAGGACATTGTTTGCGTTGTGGCTGTGCATGCCTATGTGCAACATCACTAAATCCAGTCGTGGCATATAGTGGTTTTGCACTTTTACATAACTGTAATGATGGAATGTGGCACCGGTTCATTTACAGATGGATTTTCTTTTTTTCCAGCGCTGCAGAGATAACAGGTGACACAAAAAGCACAGACCAGGTAAGACATTTTCAAACCCAAGCTCAAGGGCGACACCTAATGGCGGGAGCCATACACCACATTCACAAACATCAGAACTTCCTAAATATGAAATTATGACCCTTGAGGCTTGGATAGACATCTGTACATTTTGGCAGATTATTTTATATGCATTGTGTGTATGTAAAGGAATAACAATGGAGCTGAATATAAACCTGGTACATGAATGAATTTTTTTTTTTTTAATTAAAAAAAACATTGTCCCAGATAAACAACACAAAACAGTTCACAGCAGGAAATGAAAAAACAGTGAACATAAAGACCGTTATGAATGTAATTTAGCCTTTCACATAAGATGTATCATATGAAGGTATTGTCTGTTGCTTGATCATAAGACAATACAGCATCACTTCACTACTGTAACATGAAGCAGCTTTTGTGCACTCCTAGGACACAATTAATAACAGTGGTACTTGGTGCGTATTGATCAAGCTCTGGCTAGAGATTTGTTGCGACCATTTGCTTTAAGTATTCATTTACATTAACAATGAAGGTAGATCTGATTATATACTGGCATTTAGTTTGAAAGGCTCTCGATGGAATCCACTTAGTGTTAGTGTTTGTTCATTCAATCACATACCCATTGCTTATTTCTGTAAATAGAGATTTGACTTTAAGGTGTTGAATGACACAAATGTTGATAAAGACAACATTCGTAGTTACAAAATATAATCTATTTGTTAATGATGTACTGTAAATGTACTCTACGAGTCTGACGCATTAGTTGGGAACAACATCATATACACTAAATACTTTGACCATTTTTTATTCTTTACTGCAGGAAAACATTATGGTGAGGGATACCAGGGCGGCAGCTGACTGGTGCCGCAATACGAAATTCGAAAGAGGACTTAAACTTCCCGCTGTCCTTTCGATGGACAATGAGGAGATAAAATAATCCCTAGAGGACCTGCAACGCAGTGATGATGATGATTCTCCAGCGGAACTTTTCACTTTTGTTTTCCAAAAACAAAAGGACTGTGAGAAGTTCTGCTCAGAACTTGTGGATAAAAGGAACTACAAACTGTTCGCAAGATTTGAGAGGCCTGAATCATCCTCGTGAGAATAAAGAGTGAACAACAACGGCTGAATAGTGTCTTCATTACTGTGACCTTTTTCCCATGTAATGCACCATCTAAAAGTCATGACTGTATTAACTGAATAACAGATATATATATATATATATATATTTTTTTTAAATATATTCACTGATAGAAAGCTCTTAGTACATGATTTTAAATTAGAATCCTGTGATGCACTGAGAAATGTAAAGGTCACCTAGACTAGTAGGCGCTATATAGCTATATAGCTGTGATTGGTCATCTGTAGTTTACAACAGCTGGAATGATGAAGATCAAGCTTTACATGATCAGGTTCTTCTTACTACTGCCTCTCCCAAACAAGTGTGCTGTTGAGACAGACAGGACAAACGGTGAAAGAAAGTTTAGGCTATGCAGATGCCACAAACAGCGGCACCTAACGTGGCAGATAATAAAGAATAATGAAAATAACAAAATAAAAATAATGTGCCATATATACAGCGGCAGGTACCGTGGCAGGTCAGTGGCAGATGCCAAAACAGCGGCACCTAGCGTGGGAGGCCAGCGGCAGCTAAACAAAATAATAATAACACTAAAATAAAAAGAATATGTGCCATATATACAGCGGCACCTACCACAAACAGCGGCACCTAACGTGGCAGATAATAAACACAAAGAATAATATTGAAAATAAAATCAATAATGAAGTAAAGAATAATAATAAAATAAAAAGAATATGTGCCATATATACAGCGGCACCTAGCGTGGCAGGTCAATGGCAGCTATCAAAAACAGCGGCAGGTACCGTGGCAGGTCAGTAGCAGCTGCCACAAACAGCGGCAGGTCAATGGCAGCTGTCAAAAACAGCGGCAGGTACCGTGGCAGGTCAATGGCAGCTGCCACTAACAGCGGCACCTAACGTGGCAGATAATAAACACATAATAAATAATATTGAAAATAAAAAAAAAACAATAATAAAGTGAAGAATAATAATAACAATAAAATAAAAAGAATATGTGCCATATATACAGCGGCACCTACCACAAACAGCGGTACCTAACGTGGCAGATAATAAACACAAAGAATAATATTGAAAATAAAATCAATAATGAAGTAAAGAATAATAATAAAATAAAAATAATATGTGCCATATATACAGCGGCACCTAGCGTGGCAGGTCAATGGCAGCTGTCAAAAACAGCGGCAGGTACCGTGGCAGGTCAGTAGCAGCTGCCACAAACAGCGGCAGGTCAATGGCAGCTGTCAAAAACAGCGGCAGGTACCGTGGCAGGTCAATGGCAGCTGCCACTAACAGCGGCAGGTCAATGGCAGCTGCCACTAACAGCGGCAGCTAGCGTGGCAGGTCCAGTGGCAGCTGGAGCTGCCACCGGAAGTGCCACTGCTAGCTGCCACTGCCACAATTTGATCTTGCCCCTACTGCCTTATTATGTAACATAGTAGTACCAATTTCCAACCACAAGATGGTGCCATTCCTATGATCAGATAAAAAAAAAAAGGTACCAGTAATAGAAACATTTTTTGTCATTGTTAACAAAAATAACTTTCAAATGATAATAAGGCAGACATGGGCTGAAGAGTAATGTAACTTGAACTTGTGTAAATTGGTACTACTATGTTACATAATAAGGTGTGAGCTGGTCAACTTCAGACACTAATTAAACATGACGGAGGAACTTAATTATGACCATTATCACTGTCCATACTTAGAAATATACAAAGAAACAATATTCCAAACCACAGCTTCATATGTTTTGTCTCACATAGAGAACTGCCATTCTATGCTGCCCATAAGGGTGGGCCTGTTTTAGGGTTTGGGGGTGTATTTTTGACAATTTAGACGTATTCTTTATGTCTGAAAGATTATATGGAGAGTTTGGTGCAAATCGGATAATGACAACTATATTTAATTAATATTATACCAATCCTATGCCATGAAAAAGTACATTTTGAGCGCATCCAATTAGCTATATCTCTCACAGACCAAATGTTTTTTCCACAAAATAATGCTTCAGGGAAGGTTATCATATCCCTTTGTTACTACAAAAGCAGTTTCAGAACTATCTGAGATGATGGTGTCATGCCATGACCATTTCATATGGACTTACCCTGTCACATATTTGGTCTTGTATGAAGAGTGCCCTATCAGTTAGAAAATAAAAATGTGTCTAACTCCCATGTTTCACTTTTTAGTAGTGGGGCTACACTATTGATTACATTTGGATTACAGATTTTAATTTAAAATGACTGTTCTTATGTCCACTTGATAAAATACATATATTGTATTTCTGCATTACATGTGAATTAATTCTATTTAAATATACAACTTAAATCATTAATTGGTGAGAGGCTGCTCATTTGATGTGATTTTGTTTCTCCTTCCTCCTGCAGCTTGTTGTGCTTTGAGACCTTGCAGACCTTGCAGACCTTGAAGACCTTGGAGACCTTCCAGACCTATCCAGCGATTGAATTATCAAACACTCATCTTGTTGTAACATTCATCCTGTTGCTCATTTGATGTGATTTTGATGGTATTTTGTTTCTCTGTCCTACTGCAGCTTGCTGTGCCTTGAGGACCTTGGAGACCTGCAGCTTGCTGTCCCTTGAGGACCTTGGAGACCTGCAGCTTGTTGTGCCTTGAGGACCTTGGAGACCTGCAGCTTGTTGTGCCTTGAGGACCTTGAGGACCGATCAGACCGATCCAGCGACTGCACAACCAGAGACTTTTCAAGTTAGTAGAAAACATTGACCATGCTGCATCAGCTACCAATGAGCCACTGGTGCTGCCCAAATACCCAGTAGTCCCTGCAGATCAGTAGGCCTGTACATTACATTACACATATACACTGATTGGTATTGGGGCACCACCAGTGATTCTGGCACATGTGAACTTCAGGAGATTTATAATCTGTAGCTACAGCATTTGAAGCAGGCCCTGTGCCATAGCACAGTGCATTGTAATCACTGTAGTTCATAAGGCTGTAAGACTAATATCAAGCTGTTTCCTGGCCCAGAAAAGGACAATCGACCCTAAATACCATGAACATGAGCACACAATTAACAAGTTCACTTAAAAGCATAAAATAGGCACAAATCACAAAACAAAAGAGGTTTTGTTAATTAACTAGGATTATTCTATCAAGTGCATTGTAAGTGTCTTAATGGGCTTTTCCTCCATTCTAATAGTTTTCAACAATTCAACAATATGACAGTGGCAAGTGAAGTCTGCAGGTGCTTTCCAAAGACTTGGCGTGACACAAGAGGGGTTTCCTACCAGTTAGCTAATATAATTTCATTTTGGATTGAGACGTATATAAACAGTCTGCTATTTAACTTTGGCTGAAAGTTGGATGACATTTTTGTGCCGTGCCCATATCACTTGACTGTGCTTGTTACATTTACTTCACTTCTTCTGCATAGCGATAGTGTACAACAGCGCTAATTACTGCCGCCCTGCTGGTCGGAGTACTGCATAGCAACCAAATACAGAATGTGGGGAAAATCTCATTGATAATGGTTCAAAATCACGTTTTACAGCACCAAATCACAATTTTTCCATTCTAGTGGCAAATTCTGTAGGCCAGAAAACGCTTGATATTTGGATGAGAATGACTAATAATAATAATGCATTACTGAAACTGAATCTAGATCAATAGACGTTACATTAGTCATTTAGCAGACACTTTTATCCAAAGCGACTTACAAAGGTGATAGACTCAAATGGAACAATGGAGACAAACAAGCTAATTTTGTTTTTCTTTTTTCCACAGGTTCCTGGTTGTTTGAGCGACGATTTGTTGACCCAATTTGTTGCCGAATACGCGTGCTTCAAGGGTCTTCAATAGCTCTGTCTATATGTGAAGTGATTATATGAAAGAAGTGATATTGTGAAACAAACCGAACCTGAACCTGAATCAACATGCCAAAGAAAGGAAAGAGGTCTGCTGCTCAGAAGGTACGCTGGAGGAAGTTTGAATTTGCAGATGTGAAAATACCAGATGAAGCTTTGGTGAGTGAAAGTGCTTGTACCAGCAAACAGGTATGTGAAACCACTGACTCTGAATGTACCGAGCAAGCAGGTATCACACCCAGGTGTTACTTGTGTTCGCGCCTCTCATTCTCAGTATAGCAGAAGATATTCTAGGTCTTCAAGAGGTGTCCAGTGTACCTGTATGGCCCTTTCATTTCTAGCACACCAAAATGATGGAACAGATTTAAAGAGTGCTGATCTTGATAAGATCCTGACCAAAGGTGATGCTCTGTACACTGCTACTAAGAGAAAGCTTTTGAATGAGGGGAGGTATGTGAGGGCTTGTTTAACCTTTGATGAAGTACCAGATTCAGTCCAGACAGACAGACAGAAATACACTGTGTTGAAATCTGAAACACTGAGTGGACAGTTGAGAGCACCCACTCCTTTTGCTGAAATGGAGAACGTATGGCTTAAGCTTTCCAACAGACTTGAATGTTTGTCATCTGATGTTAACCAGGCATTGCTTGTAGTTGATTCCCTCTGCATCGCCGTGTTCAAGGACAAATCAGGGAGATATGGCTTCTTTGACTCTCACTCGAAAGATGCTGAAGGAATGCTGGATGTTCTCAGGGGAACTGCGGTGATGCTGACTTTCACACGGCTGAGTGATATGATTGCCAGGATTCAAAGGATGTATGCCTACATGTCAGGTGAGACGCTATACAACTTTATGGTGGTGTCATTTCAAACCATGAACATGCCGGATTCCGCCAGCCAACACCATGAACTGACTTCCAGCCCAGTTGAGATGCAGGTCAGTAGTGTAGCACAGAGTGAAGGATGTGAACCCCCTATCAATGTACCAATGTCAGAGGTGATGAACAATGTCTCACAGGATGAACAGACAGACAACCAACATACAGATGTCCCTGCAAATGTACTGCAAACAGCTATGGATGATTCTTTTGAACAGTCTAATTGTCAGACAATGTCTTCAACTGTTGATGTATCAGAGATGACTTCATCACATTTAAACAAACAGGACAGACAACAAAATGTACAAAAGATGACCAAGCAGAGGAGACAAAAAGCAGTTAGAAAAGGGAAGCAACAAGGAAAACCTAATGACAATGATATTTGCCCAGAGGTGACAGAGAATCAGATGACAGAAACGTCTACAAAAGAACAGATGACTACTACATCTCCAAGTGTGGAAGAACATGTTACTTGTGTTCAAGCTTCTCACTCTCAGAGCAGCACTAGATATGCTTTGTTTTCAAGAGGTGTCCAGTGTACCTGTATGGCCCTTTCATTTCTAGCACACCAAAACGAGGAGACAGATTTAAAGAGTGCTGACCTTGATAAGATCCTGACCAAAGGTGATGATCTGTACACTGATACTAAGAGAAAGCTTATGGATGAAGGGAGGTATGTGTGTGATGTTTTAACCTTTGAGGAACTACCTGATTCAGTCCAGACAGACAGACAGAACTACACTGTGTTAAAATCTGAAACAGAGAGTGGACAGTTGAGAGCACCCGCTCCTTTTCCTGAAATGGAGGACGTATGGCTTAATCTTTCCAGAAGACTTGAGTGTTTGTCATCTGATGTTAACCAGGCTTTGCTTTTAGTTGGTGCCACCTGCATTGCTGTGTTCAAGGACAAATCAGGGAGATATGGATTCTTTGACTCTCACTCCAGAGATGCTGAAGGAATGCCGACTGGCCACAATGGAACTGCGGTGATGCTGACTTTCACACGAATGAATGATATGATTGCCAGGATTCAAAAGATGTATGCCAACATGCCAGGTAAGACACAATACGACTTTATGCCCGTGACTTTTCAAAGCATGAACATGCCGGATTCTGCCAGCCAACATCATGAACTGACTTCCAGCCCAGTTGAGACGCAGATCAGAATTGTAGCACAGAGTGAAGGATGTGAACCCTCTATCAATGTACCAATGTCAGAGGCGTTGAGAAATGTCTCACATAAACCATCCAATACATTTGATAAAATGAGCAAGAATCGAGAAAAAAAAGGGTAATCAGACAAGAAAGACATTCAGTAAAGAAAACAACACAAAATGCCATTGTCACTGAGGAGAGAAAAACCTCCACATCTTCCAAAAGGAGAAAGGAAAAACAAAAACAGTATGAAAGAAGTAAATATAAGAGCTGCAAGCAGTATCACATGAAGAAAAGGCAGGTAGCCCAGAATAAATATGCAGTTGACCCCAACTATGCTTTAAAAAAGAAATTGTATTTGAACAGGAGGTACCATGATGATGCAGTTTTCTACAGAAAACAAAAGTCCTATATCACTAGCCGTTATCACAGAGATGTCAATTTCCAAAGAAAACAGAAGTCCTACATCACCAGCCGTTATCACAGAGACGTCAATTTCCACAGTAAACAAAGGTCCTATATCACATCACGTTATGCAAGTGACCCGTTGTATAGATTGAAGCAGAAATATTCTCTCATGAATAGATACAAAAATGACCCTGCTTTTAGACTCCACCATAAGCAACACTGTGCCCTTCACAAGAGGAGTAGATACAACAATGAAGTAGACTTCAGAATGCTTCACAAGATGAGATGTGCACTGAAAATACAAAGAAGATACAGAGAGCGACATCTGCAGCAACAGCAAAAACTGTTAAAGGATAAAAGCGTGATAGATGCCGCCATTCAACTTTCCAAGTACAAATTAAGCATGGTCCTGGCTATGTCTGTACAGTCTGCCATAGAGCCTTATTTCCTGGTCAGGTGAGTAAGTGCAATCATTCAAAATACAAGAGGAATCCAAATGTTGTGGCTACTTGCTTGACAGGAGACTACATTCATGTGTGTAATGAAGAATGTGTAGAACCATGTACGGTACCAGCAGAGAGGAGACGAGAGTGGATCTGCCATTGCTGTGATGAGAATCTGAAGTCAGGAAGCATTCCTAGCATTGCTGTGACCAACAAACTGGCACTGTCACCCATTCCTCAGGAACTTTGTGATTTGAATGGACTTGAAAGACAGCTAATAGCAAACGTTCTTCCATTTGCAAAAATCATTGCACTTCCCAAAGGACGACAAAGAGCGATACATGGTAATGTGGTGTGTGTACCCTCTGAAGTAGAGACAACAGTCAACAGTCTACCAAGGCCCCATAGTGAAGCCCAGCTCTTGAAAGTCAAGCTAAAAAGACGTCTGGCCTACAAAGGTTATATGCAGTTCCAAACTGTGAACATGACAAATGTGCTGGCAGGTCTAGCAAAACTTAAAGAGACACATTCAGAGTACCAAGACGTTGTAATCAGAGAGGACGTGTCTGATGATGAATCCATTCCAGATCTGGTTCATGATTCTCTTGATGACTGTGAAATGCCAGGACCTTCAGAGGTAAATGCGTTAAATGAGAGCCAATCAGAACAGCAGGATACTGACGTGGTGCCACCTCAAGGTTTCTCTGAAGGGATGGACACTGATGATGATGAGATACTAATAGATGAAGAAAGCAGTTTAATGCCAAATCCAGACATGAATCCAGCAGATGACGCTGATGGAAAACAAGAGGATTATTCATATTACTTGTCATGCTTCTCTGATGATGCAGATATGATGGAAGATTTCCCTGAAAGTGAGATATTAGAATTGGAAAACGAGACTGATGCCCAAGATGAGCAGCCACCTGAATCTGAACAGGATGGAAATAACGGTAAAGTGATACTGGACACGTGTTTACAACCAGCTGACATAGGACATGAGATATTGACTTATGGTGAAGACGGTGTATTTTGTGTTGCCCCGGCAGAAGGAAACAGGCCAGTTGGATTTTTTTGCAATCCCCAAACTAGAGGCAATGGCTTTTCCTGTTCAGTTCCCTACTGGTGAGAATACATTAGATGAGCGGAGAGACAAAAGGATATCCCCAAGCCGGTACTTTAATGCAAGGTTGTTTGGTGTTGATAACAGATTTGCAAAAGATACAAGTTACCTCTTTTTTGCACAATTTATCACAGAAATACATCTGGCATCTTCCAGTATGACCATACAGCTCCGTAAAGGCAAGCCTGTGACCAGAGATGGACGTAGAATAAGCAATAGAATGTTGCAAGACAAACGTGAGGTTGAAAGACTGGTGAGGAACAAAGATGCAACCAGGTTCATGCAGCCACTGAGAGGAACTCCAGCTTACTGGGAGAGAACAACAAAAGATCTGTTTGCCATGATGAGACAGCTAGGCATTCCTACCTTCTTTTGTACCTTCAGCGCTGCCGAGATGAGATGGCCAGAGGTTATCACTGTAATAAAAGCACAACAAGGGGAACAGGTGGACCCTGCAGAGATGGACTATGCCACCGAGTGTGAAATCCTGATAAGCAACCCTGTCACCACTATGCGCATGTTTGAGAAACGAGTGGATGCTTTATTTAGAGATTTGATTCTGTCAGATGCTCAGCCCATCGGTAAGGTCATTGATTACTTTTATCGTGTTGAATTCCAAGCCAGAGGAAGCCCTCACATTCATTGCTTGATGTGGGTTGAGAATGCGCCTGAGTTTGAAGACGACAGCGACCGGACTGTTTGTGACTTTGTCGACCGCTATATATCGGGCCAGCTTCCAGACCCCGATACAGACCCAGAACTTCACAGAAAAGTGACAGAGGTTCAACGCACAGTAAAAGCCATACAGCGACATACAAAGTAACCGCAACACGAGGCTGCAGATTTGGATTCCCTAAACCAATGGCACACAGGACTTTTATAACTCGACCTGGGTCAGGAGGCGATGAAGGTGATGAACCTGCATCATTGGCAACAGCTAAGACGAGGCTTAAACCAGTGTTTGAATTGATTAATGATCCCACAGCTTCATGTTACACCACATCAGAGATACTGGAAAAGTGCAATTTGAGCCCTGAAGAGTATAAACAATATCATCAAACACTGAACAGCTCAACCGCGATTATTCTTAAGCGTGAGCCAAAGGACTGCTGGGTCAATGGATACAATCCCCATCTCCTCAAAGCCTGGGATGCCAACATGGATATCCAATTCATACTTAATGCGTACTCTTGCATCATGTACATTACATCCTATGTGACTAATGTGACTAAGGGTGAGCACGAGATGAGTGAAATGCTGAAATCTGTCATCAAAAACATGGCTCAAACTGAGGTAAGTGAACGAGAGGAGATGCAGCAAATCATGCAGATTTACTCTAAAAAAAGAGAAGTCAGTGCGCAAGAATCTGTCGCACAACTAGTCTGAAACTGAAAATGTGCTCACGCAGTGTTATCTTCATTCAGGCACAAGACAACGGCCTGAGAATGAGCCTTCCTCTTGGATGTCTTGAGAACAGAACCCCCGATTCAGAGAACGTGTGGATGACCGGTTTACCTGAGAAATACAAGTCTAGACCCGACTCAAAGGAATTTGAGAGCATGTGCTTGGCTGACTTTGCTTCCACCTGTAGGATTGTCTATGGCAAGCAGAGTAAAGATGCATACCCCCTACTTAATGATATGGGATTTGTAAAAATCTGAAAAGGAAGGCCTGCTATCATCAGATATTATTGCCCCTCTCAGGTAAAGGATACAGAGAATTACTGTGGCACGCTCCTTAAACTCTACCTCCCTTTCCGCTCAGACAAGCAGCTGAAACCCGAAAGGTTCCCGACATACCAATCGTTCTACCGTGAGGCTTGTGTGCAACTACCAGGGACCAACTGTGTTGAGTCTGTGTATACTATTGTCAAGAGAAACAAAGACAAGTATGAGGAACACAGTAAGGAGATAGATAAAGCCGTTAAACAGTTGGAACAAATGGGACCACCTGAGGATGCATGGAGCTCACTTGCACCTGGTTCAGAGTTGATTCGCTTGGAATATCTTGCAGAACGTGAAGAGATAGATCCCGAGGAAGAAAATGAGCAAGATGATGTTCCTGATTACAACACTAGGTCTGTCCCGAGAGTGCCGGTAATCGAGCCTCCACAAATCAGTTCTGAAGTCGTACGCAGAATGTATCAAAGTCTAAACCGGACCCAAGCTTCCATATTCTACACTGTCCGAGACTGGTGTATAAAGCGTGTGTGGGGACAAAATCCTGAGCAGTTCTTCTATTTTGTCACTGGCGGTGCCGGTACTGGCAAATCGCATCTGATTAAGTGCATCTACACAGAGGCGACTAAGATATTGCTCAAACAGCCCAGACTACGTGAGGACACAGACATATCAACGCCCATAGTACTGTTGTCTGCATTCACTGGTACTGCAGCTTTTAACATCGCTGGCAAAACTCTGCACTCCATACTCAAACTGCCTAGAAACCTACGTGGTCATTATCAAGGTCTTGGAAACAAACTGGATGAAGTGAGAGCTGACCTGCGCAATGCTGAGATTATCATCATTGATGAAGTGTTTTCCTATGTTAACTGGAGACTTCAACAAATCAAAGGAAACGAAAAACCCTTTGGAGGAATGTCGGTTCTTGCTGTTGGTGACTTCTATCAGCTCCCACCTCTTGGAAAAGCCAGACCTCTTTGTGTGTATGAGGAAGATGTGGTTGATTTCTGGCATAATCGTTTTCAGATGATCACTCTGACAGAGATCATGAGACAGAAAGACGACCTTGCTTTTGCTGAGATGTTGAACAGGATTCGCGTGAAACAAAAGCAGGAGAGCTTATCGGATGGAGACAAAGCTTTGCTTTCACAACGTGTGACTGCTCCGGCAGATTGCCCAAATGACGTGCTGCACGTCTTTGCGACCAATAAACAGGTGGACGAACACAACAAGGTCACAATAGCTGCTCTTCACACAGGTATCATCAACATTGATGCGCATGACTACAGGAAAGATCCCAGAACAGGCAGAATGGCGAGACAAACTGTACCGCTTCCAGGTCAAAAAGGAGATCTGCAGGACACACTGATAGTTGCTGAAGGTGCCCGTGTGATGCTAACCAGAAATATAGATGTTGAAGATGGACTTGTGAATGGCTCGTTTGGCAAAATTGCTAAAATAGTGACCCAAGTGGAGGATGATAGAACTGTTGTGAAAATGTTGGGGTTACAACTGGATAACGAACATGCGGGACAGAGACATCGTGGCAAGGTACCTGGAGAGCCTGATAATTTGGTCTACATCGACAGAGTAGAGGAAAATATGACGAAAAAAGGCACAGTTCGAAGACAGTTTCCCATGAAGTTGGCTTTTGCGTGTACGACTCACAAGGTTCAAGGCATGACAACAACATCTGCTGTGGTTTCATTGAAATGAGTCTTTGAACCAGGTATGGCGTACGTGGCGCTAAGCAGAACAACTTCACTCGGTGGATTGCACGTAACTGATTTTGATGAAAGGAAAATCTACGCTGACCCAGGAATCACAAGAGCCACATGCGACAGTGTAATGCCACTTCTGAAGAGATCACTGACAACCAACCAGGCCAACACTCCGACAGTGATTCACCATAATACAGAGGGGTTGCTACATCACATCGACGATATCAAGAGTCACCATGAGCTAAGACTTGCTGACATTTTGTGTTTAACTGAAACCCATCTAACTGGCGCCATTGTTCCCGACAGTCTCCATTTACAAGACTACAACATGTTTAAACGCAACAGAGAGAACTCCTACAACACCAGTACTCAAAGAGCAAAGGAAAAGGGTGGTGGAGTTGCCATTTATCTGAAAAGCCACTTGCAAGGACAGGAAAAACGGTACATACACAATGTGACCGATTTGGAGTTTGTTGTCGTCAAAGTTGAGGCCCCGGTGAACGTGTTGATTGCTGCTGTCTACAGACCTCCGGATTACAATCTCAGAGACTTTTTGCGAAATTTACGGAGTCTTCTGGATGCACTTGAAATCATGGATCACCATCCAATAATTGTATGTGGAGATTTCAATCAAGACCTCATGTCAAGCGCAAGCAAGTCCATCGCTGAAATGTTTCAAGCACAAGGATTCACACAGTTGATTGAAGATGCCACCACTGAAGGAAGAACCTTGCTGGATCACATTTACATCTCCAGACCACAACACTGCAGACGTATTACAGCTATCACAATCCTGTGTACTGTGTTTTAAACTGGAATTAATCATATGTGAAAGTCAATAAAGATGCTCTACACCACGACACTTCTTTGAATCAGGCACACTGCAAATGTATTTCATGTATCACAATCCTGTGAAACAATGTCATGTATGAAAGTCAATAAAGATGCTGACCACTGATCACACATAACAAATGTATTGTAACTGGGTGATATCGAATCTTCTCTCCCAAGAGTCTTGATTGACAGTAATGTTTTGAGCTATTATAACCATTTTTCCTCACCCTGTTGCTGTGACCTTGCCGTGGTGGAGAGGCTTGAGTGCCCTAAGGACCCTGAGAGCAACGCCAGCGGGAGGGGATGGTCCCGGCAGGTGTAACCATGCTGGACTGGTTTCTGGTGAGGGGCCTGACGAACGACAGCAAACTAACAGCACTTCCTTGGGAAGTATCAGGTGAGGTGTCATATATACTTAACTTTTTCTTGTTATTTCCCTATTATTATTACTGTCTATTTGATCAGTCAATTTGACACTTGTAGTTAATATAACATTGAAATCTTCATACTTGCTTTGACTGAGGTTTTTTTACATGTTGTGCCTGTCTATCTGCTCCTCTCCACTGACGCAGGTAATGTCTGTCTGTGTGAGTGTACGTGAATGAGTCTGTGTGTGTATGGGTGTCTCCTATCTGTTTGCAGGTGTAACCATGCTGGACTGGTCTCTGGTGAGGGGCCTGACGTACGACAACAAACTTCCTTGGGAAGTATCAGGTGAGGTGCCATATATACTTTATATATATACTTAACTTTGTCTTGTTATTGCCCTATGATTGTTTTTTCTCCATGCAAAGTATTGATGGAAGGAATTTGTCTCATTTATGTCCCTAGTGTGTCTCTACCATCTCCAAAGACATCTCCTGATTCATCTGTGCTGCAGAAACTCAACAAATAAACAGGTGAGTTATAAAATAATCTGATAATATTACACAATGTTTCTCAAATGTACATACTTACACATCATACTATAGAATGTATACTGCTTTGGCAGCATCATATTTTGACATGCCAATGAAGCACATTTTGAATTGAATTTGAATCCATTGACAACATGCATGGTCTCATATACAGCACTTAAATTAACTTAAGTTGTTTTTCAGTATAAAGCAACATGTATTTTCTCATGCTTTCTGAGAATAAACATTCTAATATTGTATGAAGAACTGGTTGCAAACATTAGTTAAGTTATTATTGTCTATTTGATCAGTCAGTTTGACACTGTGTGTGTGTGTGTTAGGGTTAGGGTTTGCACGCCTGACCGTCCTGGTAGGGGGATCCCTCACTGAGTAGCCCCTCCTGAGGTTTCTTCCAGTTTTTTCCTAAAGGGTTTTGTGGGAGTTTTTCCTTGTCCTCTTTGAGGGTCAAAGGTCAGGGGGTGTCGTGTACTCATCATTTATTGTTATCATAATATGGAACCTGTATTGTGTCCTATACAAAATAAATAAATTTGATTTTATCTGATTTGTGTCTTGTGCTCCATTTATATCCCTTAAGCTTAGCACGCCATAGACTTCAATGCATTTTGGCCCCTCCATAGACTTCAATGTATTTTGTACTCTCATAGACTGAAATGTATTTGATAGGCCTTAGCGACCACCCGGTACAGCCCGCATGTACATACTTTGCGGTTTGCCCGTCCAGCAATCCCACGCATTTTCCGCGGGAAATGCATTTCTAGTTTTTAAATTGTTTTTATCATTTTGTTCATCGTCAGTTTGTCTACTATTTTTATTTTGTCTTCTAAAGCACTTTGTAACTTAAACTAAAATTTATTTTTATTATTATTAAGGTGTGCCGGATTATTAGGGCTTGTGCTGTTCTCCACAATGTGGTACAGATGCCTCTACTGAGCCCCCAAACAGTACACCTTTACGGCGCTCAACCTCAGTGATGAGGACCTCGATCTCGCACTCCGCAAATTTCGCCTTTCTTGCAGTTGCCGTCTCTCCGTCTTTCCCTCATTGATAGTCCAACAAAGGCTCCTTAACAACGTCGGCATATTCATGACCTATTTAGCATTGACCATTTATGGATGATTGTGGGACGACACTGGGAGGAGTAGTGGGAGGACACACATGAGCGCACAATTCTCCGCAGGTGGGTATTTATAAAGAGAAGACTGCGTACAGGTGTGCGCCGCACGGTTTTATAGATCTGAATATTTTCTTGCGTTAGTAGATTCTGAGGTTTGTGCGTACGCAATGTTTTAGGATGCAATCTACGCAAAGTTTTATAAATGAGGCCCCTGGTCTTTTATCACCAGAGTCAATCTGTGACCCGCTCCCTCCACACACCACTAATCACATTTGGCTTTCGTGTTCCTTTTCCAGCTCTCCAATTACGCCACTGTTGCAGAACCAGAGCAGACTCTACTGTATTAGTAGAGAGAGACAGAGAGAGAGAGACAGAGATTTTTGTTGGGGGGTATTGGGGGTATGTTTCAGTGTTTGTCAAGTGTTTGTCCACTTGTCTGTTTGTGTATTTGTGTGTGTAAAGTAAAATAGAGGGTGGAATGGAGAATTGGAGTGCATGTTGAGGGGGAAAAAAAGACAGAAAGAAAGAGGAGGGTAGAAAGCGAGAGCAGAGACAGTCTCCCAGACAGTTTCTCTCTTCACCTCCCTCCCTCTTCCTGATCTGTCTCTTTTTCTGTCTGTCCTCACGATCTCAAATTTGAGAAAGCCCTTAATTTTCATCTCTCCACTCCTGTCCTCTTCTTCAGCACTTTGATTGCAGCGTCAGGCGTCAGCCCTTTCTCTTTCTCCCTCTTCCCCTTCATTACCTCCTCCTTTCTCCTCTCTTTTTAGCGCTATACCCCCCCCTCTCTCTCAATCTCCTCTCTGTCTTTCCCTGTTTTCTCTCCCCTCTGTCTCTATCGTTCACTCTTTCCCTTTCTCTTTTCTCTCAGTCTTCTCAACCTCTCTATTTATCTGTCTTCAGTTCTCTCTCTTCCTCTCAGGTCTGAGAACCCCTTCATTTTGGCTCTTCTCCCCTCCTGTAGTCTTCGTCAGCACAGTGATTGGACAGGCAGGCAGGCAGTCTTTTCCAGGGGTTTAATAACTATCGTGTTTTGTGTGTGTGAGCGTGAGAGAGAAAGAGAGAGAGAGACAGGCTAGCTAGCTGCCATAGCTATTGCTACTGATACAGCCCCTGCTGTTCTTAAAGCCCCAGGAAACTTGGCTTGAAATAGTAAAAATGAATATATGATATCAAAGTTTAGTGTCTAATTAAGCATCCACAAAAATCTGAGTGAAAATAAACTTTCAGAAATATTAGAAAACCTAGTTCAAAAACAGCTCATTTAGCTGTTTAGACCATTTCTCAGGACTGTGTAGGCGTGTGAGATCAGGATTTGATTGACATCCTGACACGATTGATAACTCCGCCCATGTCAAACTGTCAAGGTGTTGCACCTGTTGGGGGAGGGACAACTGACGTGCATTTTTTAATGATTGGATTAATGAATTCTCTGCGTCATAAATCTCAGAAAATACCACGCCCAATTCAACCCCACTGTTCTGAACCCCCCACTCAAACTTTGATATCATATATTCATTTTTACTATTTCAAGCCAAGTTTCCTGGGGCTTTAACAAGTCTCTGATTGCTGCAAATATAAAAGAAGGGGAGAGAGGCTTCTAGTGAAGGAGAAGGTGTGGAGGTGTGTGTTGAAGTTCTCCAGGTAACTCACTATTTACGTCAGCCCCCCCTCTCCCTCTATCAGCCTTTCATTCTACCCTGTTCTCTCTCTTCTCTTTCTCTTTCTCAGTACCTTCCTCCATCTTTTCAATCAGATCTTCTCTCTGCTTACTATCATGACTGCTACGTTACGACTCTGCTTGGCAGGAGGTCTTCTCGTCTCCATGTAAAATGTCCACTGATGGGAAGGATGAAATGATCACTCACTCACACACCCACTCGCGCAAACACAATGCCAAATCTCTGTAGTCTCTTCGGACTATTAACAGCAGAGGGCTGTAATAGGCCGGAGAACGCCCCAGCGGTGAAACATGTCCACCGTAGTTAATAAGAGCTCTCCTTTCATTCTAATGGAGGAAACACACAGAAAGGGCACAAGCACACACATGTACAGTTGCATGCACACACATACACATGGTCACACACACACACACACACACACACACATATAGGCACAAGCACACACAGTCATGTGCATAATCCTCTGCACACACATAATTACAGATATGCACATGATACAATACAATTTCATGTGCTGCAGGGCCAATAACCCAATCCATTATCGTCAATAATGCAGTTAGCAGTGTTTCTAATGGAACCATACCATGCATGTCTGCATCTTAAAGGTCCCATATTATGGAAAACGGTTTATTCCTGGCGCTTATACATGTTCCACAGGAAATTACTTCCCTAAGCAGCTGAGAAAATTTGAAATCTGGAAGTCAACCCGTTTTTCTGTATTTTCCTTTTTCCCAAAACGGTGCCAAAGATAGGAGAAAAACAGCCCGTTTCAGAAAATGGTTCCTTTGGACGTCATAAGGTGCAAATCCAGCCCCTCTCAGAGCATGCCCACGCCCAGTTGAACAACCAATCCCATTTACGTCGTCGCAAAATGCACGGCACGGCAGTGCCGCAAGCCGTTGCTTATGGTGCATTCCATTGTACTCGGAAATCGCTAATTCCGAGTCGGTATTCCTAACTTCCAATCTAAATGTGTTCCAGTGCATCTGCTCGGGAAAACATAATCGCCTGCAGCAAACTCATGTTTGTATGGTAAGTCTCAGAATGTTACAAGCATCTAAACTCAACATCAACTACTACAGCGCCATTAGTGAATAGAATCGGCGCATATCACATTCGGACGCCGTTTTTTCCGAGTACACTGGAATGTACCATTACTTTGCAACGAGTGAAGCTAAAACAACATATCTACGGAGATATATCAACTCTCCAGTTATTATTTTGTAGGATGCAGGCAGCAACATAGATCCCTGCACAGTCTCCCAACACGCGAAAATGCCAGGACAGAGTGGATTCATTTTATTTTTAACGGCAACGGCTACAGTTTTTTCTGTGTGTGATGATCAGTCCTCAGACTGCTTGAGCAACGGCAGGATTAGCATCTAAATTGAAGCTTAAAGATGGAGCAATTCATAAGGTACGTGACCCATCTGCAAAATTGGAATCTGTAAGTGTCACCATGTTTTGATTTAATTTACCAAATTAGTCTGGTTAGTATATTCACTGCTGGTTAGCTAACGAGCTAGCGGGGCTAGCCACGGGCTTGTTGGGCGTGGAAGAAGTAAGAAAACTAAAGCTGGAGTCATTAAAAGTAAAGTAAAAGTAAAGTTATTGGTTGGAGTCAGGACTCATCTTAAAGTTATTTGTTGGGACCAGTGTCTGTTTTATAAGTCTGTCGAACGTGTCAGGCTTGGTAAACTTTAGCCACCATTAGTACAATCGTGTTTGGTTGTTTGGCTGCGCTGTTTGGATGCAAATAGATTGCATCCAATAATATATTGGTTAACTAGCTCAACAAAATTGTCAATCCTAGCTTGTCTGCAAGTTGTATTCAATAAGCTTATGGACATGAGCCATAAACAGACCGGCTACAGCAGAGAGCATCGCTCACACACCCACATACACAAAACAAAGTACAATATTACACAGAATTGTTATCATTGAGAAACTAAGTGGAACCGCCTCAGCTGCCTCTTCCCATTCTGGGTCAGACTCCGGCTCAAACATGTACGGTCTCAGTGTTGGTTCTGGAGCGGCCGCCATGGTTATGGTAGATTTCTGCATCAAGCTTATTTGTTTACCTTGAGCAGCATGGGTGCTCTGCTCTCCGCCTCCGCCAGGCCGAGGCGTGAGGCGGCCAATCAGAGCAGTGCTCATTACATACAACCTCCACGCCCTCAAAACAGTCTGTTCTTTACAATGGAGAAAATGAGAGACTGAAACACACACCACAGAAGCTGGTTTTAGGATTTTTTTTTATATAGACTTCACAAACGTCTTGTAAAGACTAGGGATGCAACGATTATAGATTTTGATGGTACGATTATAGTCTGAGGAAAAACCACGGTTTCACGATTATTACGCGTAAATGTATTCCACAACACTATGGATGTATAAAATCACATGAGCATTCATAAATTAGAGGTTTTATTGTATTTTCCCCACAAAATTTCTTTGTTGGCTTTTTTTTTAACAGTTGCTGCCTTTCAAAACACAAATAATACAGTAGCCAAATAATACATACAAAATAATAAAAATAAACAAAAAGTATGTCTCTTTGGAATTAAATATAAGCTACATCTTTAAACATCCATGTCAGTATTTCCCTTTTGAACAAAACCGAGTCAAAGGCTGCAGGACCTCTGTCTGCAAGGCTCTTCTGATCAACTATATTACAAAATAGTATTTTCAGTTCAGCTGCATGGTGATCGCGAAGATGTTGAAGTAAACTGGAGGTGTTGGACCCTTTAGCTGCGACTTTTTTTCGGCATGTTTTTGGTCGTCCTTTGTGTAGCCGAAATACTCCCACACTGATGACTTCAGCCGTTTTTTTGGTGGATACAAATCGCTTGGTCCCTCTGCCATTGTTTGGCAATGTAGCGTAGCATGGACGGACGTAGCCCCCCCTCGAACACAATGTCGCTCTCGTGACACCCACACAGATATACAGGTACGGTCTAAATTCCTGTCTGTTTTATTTGTTTCACTTAACTGAGCTGATAACGTTACACAGACTAAAGCTATCTCTCTCTGTCTCGCGTTTCTCTCTCGCTCTCGCTGACTGTCAACAGCGTCGCTTGGCTTCCGCACGGCATTTTAAGCTGGCGCGCGCACCACTGGTGTAACGTTAACTTCGTTACGGTCCCTTTTTTTTTACCTTTATTTATTTGGGGGAGTTTCGCTGAGAGCCTTTCGTTCCGGCTGCAGCGGCTGCAGGTTGCGCCGGCAGTAATTTACCATTAATGCCCCTTTTTTTCTGAGAACAGAAACACTCAGTGTTTTGTTTTGTTTTTATACACTCGGTGTTGCTGAGCCTCTACGGTTATATAACCGTGACGTTTTAAATCGCGGTTAATAGTAAAATCGGTTAATCGCTGCATCCCTAGTAAAGACCCCCAGGAACAGTTTAAATAGCCCAAAATGAGTACAATACCTTAAATCTTCTGGATAACATTCGCTCCCCGGTGTTCGGTGGAAATGACACACACACACACACACACACACACACACACACACACAGAAACACACAGAGTTTAATGTGCTTGCACAAACACATTCACACATGCTTACATATATACATTCATAGTCTTCAGTGCACATACACACACACACACACACAGACACACACAATAATGTACAAAATCACATGGACACAAGGGACTGCATCCTCCAATTCTCCATTTTAACCTCTATTTTAGACCTACACGCACACACAGATACTCTCTCTCTTTCACACTCACACACACACACAAACACACACACACACACACACACACAGCTACACAGGCACAGTGTGTGCTACACTGGAATTATTCAGGCCAGTTTTTCTATTAGAGCAGCAGCTGACTAATCCCTGTGTTAGAGAGACAGAACAGAGAATAATCTGCCTCTTTGACTGTTTTTTTGTCTTGTCTTGTTTTTTATGTCTGTGTGTGTGTGTGTGTGCGTGTGTGTGTTGGGGGACCAGCACAGCTAGATATTTGCCACCACACAAGGAAATACAATGAAAGTGACACAATGCCTTGGTCCAATTCACCCACAATACAAAGCAACCCAAGACACAAAAAAAAAGATTAGAGCCAGCGGTTGGAACCAATGCTTTTATCCCAAAATAAAACAGACCAAATAGAAACAAACAATAAACCAAAGAGAAACAAACAACAAACCAAATATAGACCAAATCTAATCCCTGGGTCAGAGGAAACAAAGCAGCACATTAATGGGACCTGATGGCTGTCAGCTCGCTGGTGGGATTCAAGAGTTTTCAGTGATTGTCCTTTCTAAATGAGTCAGCTCAATCTGCTGAGTGTCCCAGTTTAGTGCACCATGGTGGCTGGATACATACTACATTGAGTATATCTGGGTTGTAGTTCACATCAGTATTTTAAGACTGTGGCGGACTGGAGGGAGGGTGGGGGGAGGCTTAATTGGATCCAGGAGAGAGGTGAGTTAGTGGACTGCTTCTTTCCTGGATCCGGTTCTAGCTGCAGCCAGTTGGGACTGATTGCAGCTGGGGCCTTTTTAACGTGTGTGTGAATGTGAGTGTGGGAGGGACACGCCAGTGTGAGAGACTGGCACGTGACCAGAAAGCCGACGGGGATGGAGGATCCAGTCGGCTGTGTGTGAGCGGAGTGGAGAGACGGGGCCAGCACCAGCGGGAGAGACGGAGCGGGAGCGGGCCGTCTCCTGCCGCGGCGTCCGGCGGAGGTCCGCGGAGGACGCAGTCGGGAGCCACCTGCAAGGGCTGACCAGTCGGGGTTGGGGCAGGATGCCCCTGGAAGCCTGGCAGGCTGGGGCAGCCTTGGGGCTCCGCGGCTGGCCCACCGGGACCGAAGGAGGGCGCCGGCGGAGGGAGACGGCGCCGACGGCGCGCTGCCGTCAACCCGGGCCGTGGGTATTATTGTTGCCGGTATGGTGTGGACAATAAAACGGCCCTGCTGGCCCATTAACTCTCCCCTGCCTATGTCTCTGTCTGTCCGGACCCCGGTAATGTGGCACCTTGCCACAGTGGTTCCCTGACCGGGAACCTGACAGACAGGGACGTCGTCGCCGCGTCGTCAATTTCTAGAGGACGGCCGGCGACGACCACCAGCCTCCCTCAGCACCCCGCCCAGCATCACCTGGCCCCACCGACTCCGAGCCGTTCCGGGCGGGACCCTTCATCGCCTTCTTCCTCGCTCTCAAATGGGGGGGGGGAGGGAGGGGGGGGAGTTGGCTTCGGCCGGACGACTCCCCGGCCTCAGTTTGGCGGTGGGGGTATGTGGCGGACTGGAGGGAGGGTGGGGGGAGGCTTAATTGGATCCAGGAGAGAGGTGAGTTAGTGGACTGCTTCTTTCCTGGATCCGGTTCCAGCTGCAGCCAGTTGGGACTGATTGCAGCTGGGGCCTTTTTAACGTGTGTGTGAATGTGAGTGTGGGAGGGACGCGCCAGTGTGAGAGACTGGCACGTGACCAGAAAGCCGACGGGGATGGAGGATCCAGTCGGCTGTGTGTGAGCGGAGTGGAGAGACGGGGCCAGCACCAGCGGGAGAGACGGAGCGGGAGCGGGCCGTCTCCTGCCGCGGCGTCCGGCGGAGGTCCGCGGAGGACGCAGTCGGGAGCCACCTGCAAGGGCTGACCAGTCGGGGTTGGGGCAGGATGCCCCTGGAAGCCTGGCAGGCTGGGGCAGCCTTGGGGCTCCGCGGCTGGCCCACCGGGACCGAAGGAGGGCGCCGGCGGAGGGAGACGGCGCCGACGGCGCGCTGCCGTCAACCCGGGCCGTGGGTATTATTGTTGCCGGTATGGTGTGGACAATAAAACGGCCCTGCTGGCCCATTAACTCTCCCCTGCCTATGTCTCTGTCTGTCCGGACCCCGGTAATGTGGCACCTTGCCACAAAGACATTAAGACACAAGCCAGTAAAAAGAGCAGTTTCAAAACTAGTAACTAATATTCCTCCTGCCAGGATAACATCATGACCTGATATCTGCAAATACATGTGACTCCGTCGAGTTGGGTTGAGTGGGGTTGAGTGGGGTTGAGTTGGGTTGAGTGGGCAGTGAATCACTCCACCTTTTGTATTCGTACACAGCGCGTACAGGACAGTTTACTGCTGTTATTATCTGCTTGGCTTTGGACGCTTTCTCCTCGTTCACTTGATAACCCTGATCAGGGTCAGGGGCACACACACAGACACACAGGCAGTAACTGTTCTTCCGATCTGTCTTGTAGATCATATTTGGGGGTCATGAGAGGTTAGCATTGTGTGTGTGGAGGGGGGGTAGAGTGAGAGAGAATACAGAATAAAGAGAAAGAGAAATGTATAAGGTATAAATATAGCAGAGCCTGAAGGCCTGATGACGGCTTTGGAGCATGCTGTCATGCCTCAGCTTCATATAACAACACACACACGGTATAGTGTATCGTGAAGTGAACAGAGAGCAGCAGGAAACTGTCTCTCTCTGTTACCACTGATACAAGACTGCAGATCACACAAGGCAATACAAACTGCTCCAAGATATGATGACGACTAATGCTCTTACAGGATGATTAATAGAACAAAATGAACACAAAGGATAGTAGTAGGTAGTAGTAGTAGTAATAGTAGTAGTAGTAGGTAACTGGAGTCCTTGGTTGGCAACGTGGTAGTAGTAGTAGTGTAGTAGCAGCAGTTGCAGTAGCTGAAGTTGTAATAGTACTAGTTGTAGCAGTAGCAGCATCAGTAGTAGTAGCATTAGTGATTGCAGTAATAGTAGTTATAGTTGTAGTAGCAGCAGTACTAATAGTAGTTGTTGTATAAATATGTTTTATATTATATTATATGTATTACTATATTACTACACTGTAAACCCAAATACGTTAGCAGAACTTAAGGCAACTGATTGCCTTAGATTTTTTAAGTTTATGAACTCAAAAGTCACACGTTTTCAGAGCTTAAATATTTGGAGTTAGTGTTACATGTACCATTTGATTAGAGTTAAATCAAATTACTGATTAAGTCAACTCAAATATTTTCAGTAGAATATTGAATATTGAATATTCATTCATCTCTCTCAATACAATAAGTTAACATAACTGAATAATTTTAAGTACACAAACTGAGCATTTCGTGTTCAATAAACTCAATATTTGAAACTTAAAATCATTGTGGCAACTGATTGCCTTAATTACAATGAGTACCACTAACTTAAAAAAAATACATATATACCATATTCAAAGTGCATAGAACTCAAAAATTGTTCCAAGAGTAAACACTTTTCGTGTCACCCTCTCCCTTTTAACACACACAGTGAAATAAATATTTGACTATAAAAACTATAACTATAACTATAAAAAAGAAAAAACAGAAATATTTAAACTATATATAAAAAATAGACCAAAAAAACAAAAACAAAAAATAAATATATATATATATAAAAAGCTATTTAACAATTGCAAAGGCACAGTGTGTACGTTGGGCCATCTGGCTGAAAACCTGTTTAGGGCAGCAACTTTTAAGAACAAAATTACATATATGTCACCAATAGCTTATAAACTTTGTATGTAAATCTCTCACTCCTCACTAAAACTGTTAAAATGTCTAATTATTACATTAACAAGTATAAAGGCACAGTGTGTACATCTGGGCCATCAGGTTGATAACATAGTGCAGCAACTTTGTAAACAAACCTTCATAAATGTCATGAATAGCTTACAAACTCCTCGTACAACTCTACATATAACAAGAAATGTTAAAAGGTAAAACTGTTACATTAACAAGTACAAAGGCACACCTGGTTGAAAATCGTAGTAGTAAGTAAATAACTTTGAACTAGAGGGTGTCGGAGGAAGAAGTCCAAGTCTCAGGCCAGTGATGATGACCGGACCCCCACGCCAACACTTAATACTTCTTCACGATTCTGTAGATGCTGTAGTTACTGGAGTCTCAAACAGGTTCAAAGAAGTCACTGGAGATGATCAGAGTTCGTTGCAATAGAGCTTTATTCTTCAAAAGAGACAAAACCCGAGTTGGTCCCGGAACCAGACTGACGTACAACTGTCTGTGCATGCTCTTATAAACCCTAAAAACTGGGTGGAGAATACTGATTTCTACGCCAATTTTTCATTATTTTTAGCTTTGTCAGCAAGAAAATAATGGTGTCCGAACACCAAATTTGGTCCTATGGGGGGGTCTTTGTGGGCATGTAGGCGGTCTCGTTTTCCCGTTTTACACCATTACGTAGCCGTTAACTGGGAATCTTCGGGACTTTCCATTTCACCATTACATTATGGCCACCTGGACTACTCTTGTCTGCGCATGCCCCACCTGGGTTTTTTTAAAGGCCTCTGCCGCCTGACCTTGGACACCCTTAGTGCAGAAGGGCCTCAGACTGTATTTTTTTAAAAACCTTTATGATTACTGTAGGGAGACCGTTAGACTATGTTTTTGAAGCTTTATTGAAACTTTATGATTACTTTATGATCTTTTAGGTTACATGCTTAATCAAACATATTCTATATTTATGTAGATTTATCATAACACACACACTCTAGATTATATTGCTTATTATAAAGCATATCATTGTTTAGTACAAAGTATATTATTCACAACAAGGGTACATGTCCAACCATAAAATAGCCTTTTTTCTGCTTTTCAGACCAATTTCTACACATGGAATGGATGGGACAATACATCAAAATTCAATATATCACAATACAAAAATGTGATATTAGCTACATTTTATTCTGCTGTAGTAATGAAAATTGCCCCGGCTTGCCATTAAAATTTCACAAACTCTCCATCCAAATGACATTGTTTGCACTTTGTAATGACATTTTTTTTGGTTTACATTCTAGCGAGCCGGTGCCATCTCGGAAAGATTTGTGTCTCAGAATGTCTTGTATCGCATCGTGAACTCCACATCACGTATCGAATCGTAACATGAGATAAGCAGATCTTGCCATCCCTACTACACATGTATCATCAAGTCATTCTTGAGAGTCTGCAGCCTGGGTGACAGTTTACCACCTTCCAAAGCAAGTAAAATTTTCTGAGTGAATTCAAAAGTGTTGGTCAGTCCTTTGGGATAGCTGAGATGTAGTGCATAGATCAGGCCAAACATTACCAGGAAGGCATCGGCAAGTCTGGGGAGGTTGACCACGACATCGCTTTCTAGGACGACAGAGATTCTCACAGGATGGTAGTGAACTGGACTCATGGCACTGTCGCTGACGACTGTAAGGAGGGCCACTGGTGCATCCCCAATCTCTGGCTCATCAGTATCATCCTGAAAGAATGAAAGAGAGATCACATTAATCACATCCACTTCATCTAAAACACCATGGGCACAAAAGAGAAGGTAATGGGCCTGATAATTCTTCAAAGGGACTTACCATGCATGTTCTGAAAAATCCAGAGATTTCCTCACGAAGATACACAGGAAGGGCATGTAGAACAGTGGTACGCCTTGTGTGGATATCATGTAACTCCTATGAAGATTACAACAGACGTGTAAATAACTAATCAATTAACTAATCAAACCTGATGCCAAAGAGTCCCAAGCAATTGGCCACCACATTGATATCTGGACATAAATCCACAAATAACCTGCCGACTTATCTGGGGCAATCAGAGAAATGGCAAAGACATAGAGAGGACTAATTGTGTAATTCAAAAGCTCACTTGAATCATTAAAAATAACACCAATATTACACAGATTTAACATGTGAAATGTGTAATCTCTTCACCTGTTCATCATGGATTTTAAAAATTTCAGCCAAAGCATCTGCTGTCTTCCCAGTTTTGGATGCCTTCTGTCTGAATAAGGTCATCAAACGAGGAGTGTGGCGATCAAGCTCGGCATAGAATGTGTTGGGCAGGTTCTGGTTTGTGAGCCGCTGGAACTCTGCATACACCTATATTTAAATAAAGAGGAAAAGGACAGTACAGTGACATCAATTAGTCAGTTCAACATTAGTCAAATTTGGTGAAACTATACAGAATGTAGGCTTGGGCCGGTGTGAGAATTTCAAAATTGGTCCAATATCCATGAAAGTATTTGCTAAAACCTGTAATACTGACTTTTAACCACAAGAGGGGATACTACAATTGCATGTTAAAGGAATAGTTCCCCACAAAAAGAAAATTCAGTCATGATCTACTCCCCCACCACTCCCCACCCCCCACAATGCCAGTTGAAACACGGGTGAAGTTTGTTAGTCCATATAACGGTCCCGGATTTTCCCAGCACAACTCCGTAGCAGCCTTCTCCAAAACTGAAGTCTTTGAGGGCTGATCTTTAGAGTTCCAAAAATAACCATAAAATTACTCCTAACATCTCATGCAGCATAATCCAAGTCTTCTGATGCCATACGATCACTCTGAGTGGAATTTTTTAAAACTTTTATCCATTGTTTAATGCAAATTGAGTCTTTCTGCATTGTATTCAGCTTCCGCATCACCAAACCTCAGAAGATGAAGGTCGCGCACTGTCGCACACACATAGGTTTGGTAAAGCCGAAGCTAAACACAATGAAGGAAGCCTCCATTTGCATTAATTCATGGATACAATTTTGTTTTTTTCCACCTATAGCAATCGTATGGCGTCAGAAGAATTCAGTTGTTTAGGAGAAGGCTGCTACAGAGTTGTACTGGGAAGCTCCCGGACTGTTGTATAGACTAACAAGCTTCACCAGAGTTTCAACTGGCATGGGAGGGAAGAGATAATGACTGAGTTTTCATTTCTGACATACATCACCAGCAAAGGAAAAACAGGCAAAAGACAGCTAATCCATATTACCTCAGATTCCATATGGAGAGCAGGCCAAAGGTCCATGAGCTGTTTCACCGGTGGGCAGGTCTTCACTATGGTCTGTCGCCGCAGGGCAAATGTGGTCTGCATCATCTTACCAATTAGGGGTAGGTTTCTCTCAGTCTTCTGAACTTCTTCAACAATTTTCTGCCTCAAATGCTCAAGACTTGAGGGATCCTCTCCTTGGGGAAAGTTGGGCAGAAAGTTGGGCAGAAAGTTGGGCAGAAAGTTGACTTCTGCACGCTTGGGTCTTTTAATGTTGGAGTGTGAAGGTTCATTGTCAGGATTGCTATGACTTCTTTTTCCAGCATTTACAGCGACCTGACATCCAGCCCTTCTCATCTTGGTCCTGTAATTGCCCATCTTAAATTTGATGCTGTTCTTCCATCCATTCCAGCCAGTGTCAGATCCTGCTTCTTTCAAACAGGGATGTTTGGCCACAAGAGCCTCAGCTGCTATCTCTCTATCACTTGGGTACGCCTTGAAGCCATATATAGTAGACGCAAGTTTTTCTAAAATATCATGCTTTTGGTCCCTTGTCAACTTAAGATGTGTTCTATTCTTCTCAAATTTGGTATTCCCTTGTCTAAGTTTCAGCTCAACGTCAAACGAAAATGTGGGAATTGGAAAAGCACCTGCAGGCCATCTGCTTAGACGTTCTGGGGATGACACATCTGAAAGTGTTTCAGTCGATGCAAGAGAACTAGAATCTTGTGCAAGTGAGATATGCACAACAGCTTTTTGTGGCAGCTCCTCAATGTCAACCAGGGAAGTAAGTTTTCCATCGAAGTCAGGATCTTCATATTGCAAGCTGAAGTCAAGGTCCAATTCCAATTGTTCTTTTAAAATCATAATCAGTGCATCAACAGAGGCTGGCCGTGAGCTGAGTATTAATTTTCTTACGTGGTCCTTCTCAACGACTCGAAGGATCATGTTTTGTGGGGCTGCAGCTGCCATTGCACTAATGAATGAAGACACATTTGAGAGGTTAAAAGGTTGCAATTCAAATATACAGATTATGCACTGATCGATTATACTGAGCAAACAAAACAAAAACAAAAACAAAGATACAATTACTGATTAATAAAGAATTACTCACCATAGAATAGTCTCAATTCTGTCTCACTTGTATGAACCTCTTTGGAGTCAACAGCAGCAAGCCATCATTGAGTTCAGAGTGCAGGTGGATACATAGGCTTTCCTGTGTGGCTGACAGCTCATAGGACCGGAGATGTTCTACATACCAGGAGTCATAATCACAACAGAGAAAAGACACATTGTGATTCACAAGGTAGATCTGTGCTATTTTGCAAAATTTAGACAGTCCCCCACTGACTCCAACAGACACAAACATTCCACTGGCATAGTCTGTGCCATCAATGGTCACTTTAGATGTATGGTAGATTGTGTCACTAGTTGTTTGTCCTCTAATGTGTGCCTGAGCTACTTCTGGTAGTGCTGAAACCAAAACAGAGTCAACCCTGGATGTCTGTGTTTTCGGCTTGAAAAACGATGGTGCACCAAGATGATATGCCATCATCTGTTGGTGTCTGACTGCCAGTGTCTTCAAAATATTTTTGAAGTTTTGAGCGTCATGCACCACTCTCTTGAAAAAGCGATGTTTGCCTTCAAACCGCATGTTCCAAACATGCAATAACGGCCCAAAGCACTTAACTAGGGTAGGATAATGCTCCACATAGTGATGTTTAGGACGAAGCCTAAACTCAGGGAAAACCTCTTGCAATATCTGTCTGTGATCACTAATTTTGCACTCAAAATAGTCTAAGGTTTCATCAGTAAATGATGGGCTCAATGCTAATTCCACCATCTCTTTCAGTTCCATCAAAATTGCCCATGCACGATCACCCTCTGGTACTACACTGCCTACAAGTAAGGGAAGTAGTCTGAGCAGAGTGGCATTTTCATGCCCATTGCCTCCTATTGTTGCTCGAGACAGAAATGTTTTGGGAATTGGCTGAGGTCTATCTACTTTATCAGCGTGCTGATATGGGAATGATCTGATCTTTTGGTTCAGATACTCTAAAGTGAAGTACTTCAGCCGGATCATCTCTTTAATGCAAAGAGAAAGTTCAACAGGAACGATACCTTCCAAAAGATCATGTAGTATATCTGGAGGAAAACCTGTGACAGGATGGAAGTTTTGCAGTGACTTGCGCAAGACACAATCACCTTTAACACCAAACTGGCTGCTGTCATTTTCGAGGACAATTTGTAGATGAAGGTCATGACTGGTTTTGGTTCTCTGAGTAAAGTGTTCCTCTCTGACTTCAGTTACTTGAAACCAGGGTCTCTGCACCATTTTAAAAATCAAATTCAATGCTTTTTAAGACCTCAATACATATAATTTAAGACCCAAGAAATTTTGGAACGATTTCTTTCATAGAAAAGCAAGACAATTTATTGAGCCCTAGCATTCTGAACAGTAATACAGTTACATGAATAATAACAATCCATATTGCTAAGTGTTATTTAGGGAAACTGTATATAGACATTATGATCATGCAACTATGGAATTACCCTTATTCATGAATAGCCCTAAATGTAATTTGTCTTCTTCATCGTACCTGTTGGATAATATGGAACAGTGGATATTAGGCATAACATGCCCAATAATCACATAATTGCATGAATTGCAACTATGAATCATTACTTTTCAAGAACTCAACAGGTAATCAGGTGGAGATCCATTTGCTCGCTCTTTGTCGTTTTATCTATGCTTTCGTCGCACATTACGACATAGGGTTTCCCACTTAATGCCATATTTAGCGACGTAGGCGGTTTTCTTTTCACCACAGGTAAACGACTTTGCATATTCTGAATCAGAGAACATAGCGGCAAAGACGCTACGTATGTCATCATTCGACTTGAATGAATTGTGCCTGCTCACCGTGTGAAGAACCCACAGCACCGCAGCCCTTTGGGTTTCTGGCGGTGAAACAAAATTGCTCAATGCCGACTGTTGAGAAGTTGCGAGCGAGCCAGACGAAGTTTCGGGTGTGCTACGTGCAAACAATGCAGGCATCAGCATAGCCCCACTGGTTACCGGTGCGTACCGCTGGTGCTTTTCAGATTTCATGTGGGATTCAACTGCTTTCACCCCCATGGTCCCTAACGTGAAAATCTTTCGGCATAAATTGCACCTTGCTTCGTGGCGCCTGTACCAACCACCTCCGAAACCTATCTTCCTCTAACTATTTGTCATTAAACTTGCATTTCCCCATCTTGGCTCATACCTTAGCTTGTTAGCTGGCAACCTTGATCCTCTTTGATGACACGCAGCCAGAAGCCAACGTAACGTAAACATTTTATTAATGGCGGAGTTTCTCATTGTCTAATACGATGTTAATACGACACAAATACACACGCTATTGGACATTTTTACGGTAGGTTACTGTGCGCGACAATTTTTCCATCAGCCTTAAACGCACCCTTTGCAAATTTAATACCTACAGCAAATTTAAGGTCAATTTAAGACAATTTATGACCTTAATTTCCATTATTTTATTTTAAGACCTTTTAAGACTTTTTAAGGAGCCGCGGGGACCCTGACTTGAAACAGAATCTGCAAACATACTCTGACATACTCAGGTTTGACATAAACAGTTTCCACAACCACATCTTTAACTGTACGTGCAAGTAATACAAACAATGCAGGCATTTCTGTTAAACTCCTGACACTGTGTGGGCGCCAGTCCCGCCTGCCATTTAAAATCGTGCGGACAAAATCTTTGCGCCATTAACCCTTAATGTAGGCAACGTTTCCAGACCAAAATTTGCCAATATGATAACATTTCTGAAAGCCTTGAACCCTTTTCTTTTAGACGAGTAAAACATATTGTGAATATATTTGCAATTAAGTATAAAATCTCACTTTTGTCTGGCTTCTCCCAACTGTTTTCATATGAAGGTCTGAAAAATGGCCGCTACTCTTCTACGCATTTTCCCTGTGAGCTGTAAAGCGTTAGCCCCGATTTTATACTATATTGCAAATATTTTCACACAATATGTTTTACACGTGTAACAGATTGGCGCCCACACAGTGTAGTGCCAGTCCCAATGAATGGAGCTAGCCCCTGACTAGCCTGCTTGGCTAACTAGCATCACTGTATCCAATTCAGGTAGGCTACAGTTCCGCTAGCTTAACGTTACGTGGCTAACCTGAATACTAGCTCAGCACGTTCAACTTCCAAATATCAACAAATTATTAAAACAAAATTTAATTTCGTGTTTAACACTTACAATTAATCCAACGGCGCTGATACCGGGCGAAACGAAGAACACAGAAGCACACGAGGCTGCAGATCCATCATTTCTGGCACGTTCCCGCACCTGCACTGACGTTGCTGACGTCAGACGCACTAATGTTGAAACTGTAGAATTCTAAGTACAAATGAATCTATTATTGTAAGTTCTGGTGACTTAATTTGCAAAAATAGTTCAAATGAATCAAAAAGTATTCGTTTAATGAACTCAAAAGTAAGAAAATGCTACAGGCACTCAAAATGTTTAAGTTAGTATTTTTTAACATATTTTAAGTTTTCACTACTTAATCCAATTAATTAATTTGAGCATTCGGGTTTACAGTGTATATATTATAAAGTGGATAGTTGATATATCGTGTGGTTAAGTCTGCTTGTCTCTAGTCTTCTGTAAACTGACATGGATTGGACTGCATAGCACAGGTCTGCAGGTCTAGTCTACACACACACACACACACACACATATACATATCTGCACAGGCGTACATACACCCTTAGTCTAACTCATCCACATGCACAAACTGTAACATACATACAAACACACACAACACAACAACGCAAGTAAACAAACACACACACACACACACACTCCCAGACAGATATCCTTTGATGTGAATGTGAGCCAGTGAATTGAAATGAAAAAGGCCTTCAGAAGAGAACGGAGAGACAAACAGCGTTTCCTCCACTGCCACCATTTTGTCAATTCGCCACACTCAGTGACTTCAGCATTTCCCTTTCTCCCTCACTCCTTTCCTCCTCTGTCCTCTCTCTCTCTCTCTCTCTCCTGTCCAGCGGTAGAAATCCATTCTTGCCTAGCTGTGATGAGATACAGTGTTGGTTGCCACAGTAGCAGCGTGTCGGAAACCCCCCGACAGCCCAGCGAGCCACGTGCACGGAGGAATTATTTACAGTCTCTTTCTGGACTTTGTTCTCTTTGTGTCTCATCTTTCCTTTGTGGCGTTTCTGCCTGAAGCAGCCTGTATGAACCACATGGGCCAGTTCAGGTGACGGAGGAGCTAACTTGCTAGCATTGCTACTATTCTTTGTATTTAGTTTAACCTCCCTTGTCATTTAATGCCACCCTGTTGTTTCTGTTGTCATTTAGATTGTTGAGTCTTTGCTTGTCATCTTGGCATTTGTTTTGTTACACGGTGAGACGATTTTATAAACCCCTCATCATCGTGTTTTATCACCTCGTTTCAGTGTTTTATCTCTGTGAAAATAAACTAAACCAAAGTACTTGAAGGCTCTATAGGGGCCACACCCCCTACCCAGAACCAGCTCATGAGCTCTTCTGTTCAGCTTCCTGGAGAGAAGGAGGTTTTAGGAACATACATTATTAAATGGCAACTTGGTAGAACTCAAAGGGATTGATTT
This sequence comes from Hoplostethus atlanticus, assembly GCA_034670405.1. Classification (NCBI taxonomy): domain Eukaryota; kingdom Metazoa; phylum Chordata; class Actinopteri; order Trachichthyiformes; family Trachichthyidae; genus Hoplostethus; species Hoplostethus atlanticus. Next base: position 20,740 of record JAXDDX010000419.1, on the reverse strand, counting down.
TTTTTTATCATTTCACAATCTGTTGAAAGTAGTGATACCTACACATGTAATACGACTGTATGACTGTATGACTGACAGCAGGACAGACTCACAAAATACAACTGATTTCATTTGGACTCCTTCTTTCTCTCCTCTCCTCCCGTTGTCTCCTCTCCTCTCCTCCCCCGTTGTCTCCTCTCCTCCCCTGTTGTCTCCTCTCCTCTCCTCCCGTTGTCTCCTCTCCTCTCCTCCCCTGTTGTCTCCTCTCCTCTCCTCCCGTTGTCTCCTCTCCTCTCCTCCCCTGTTGTCTCCTCTCCTCCCTTATTGTCTCCTCCTCTCCTCCCCTGTTGTCTCCTCTCCTCCCGTTGTCTCCTCCCCTCCTGTTGTCTCCTCTCCTCTCCTCCCCTGTTGTCTCCTCTCCTCCCCTGTTGTCTCCTCTCCTCCCGTTGTCTCCTCTCCTCTCCTCCCCTGTTGTCTCCTCTCCTCCCCTGTTGTCTCCTCTCCTCCCGTTGTCTCCTCTCCTCTCCTCCCCTGTTGTCTCCTCTCCTCTCCTCCCGTTGTCTCCTCTCCTCCCGTTTTCTCCTCTCCTCTCCTCCCCTGTTGTCTCCTCTCCTCCCCGTTGTCTCCTCTCCTCTCCTCCCCCGTTGTCTCCTCTCCTCTCCGCCCGTTGTCTCCTCTCCTCTCCTCCCCTGTTGTCTCCTCTCCTCCCTTATTGTCTCCTCTCCTCTCCTCCCCTGTTTTCTCCTCTCCTCCCGTTGTCTCCTCTCCTCTCCTCCCGTTGTCTCCTCTCCTCTCCTCCCCTGTTGTCTCCTCTCCTCCCTTATTGTCTCCTCTCCTCTCCTGTTGTCTCCTCTCCTCCCGTTGTCTCCTCTCCTCTCCTCCCCTGTTGTCTCCTCTCCTCTCCTCCCGTTGTCTCCTCTCCTCTCCTCCCCTGTTGTCTCCTCTCCTCCCGTTGTCTCCTCTCCTCCCCCCCCGTTGTCTCCTCCTCCCCTCTCCTCCTCCCCCTGTGGTCTCCTCTCCTCCCGTTGTCTCCTCTCTTCTCCTCCCCAGTTGTCTCCTCTCCTCTCCTCCCGTTGTCTCCTCTCCTCTCCTCCCCTGTTGTCTCCTCTCCTCCCGTTGTCTCCTCTCCTCTCCTCCCCTGTTGTCTCCTCTCCTCCCGTTGTCTCCTCTCCTCCCCTGTTGTCTCCTCTCCTCTCCTCCCGTTGTCTCCTCTCCTCTCCTCCCCTGTTGTCTCCTCTCCTCTCCTCCCGTTGTCTCCTCTCCTCTCCTCCCCTGTTGTCTCCTCTCCTCCCGTTGTCTCGTCTCCTCTCCTCCCGTTGTCTCCTCTCCTCCCCCGTTGTCTCCTCTCCTCTCCTCCCCTGTTGTCTCCTCTCCTCCTGTTGTCTCCTCTCCTCTCCTCCCCTGTTGTCTGCTCTCCTCCCGTTGTCTCCTCTCCTCTCCTCCCCTGTTGTCTCCTCTTCTCTCCTCCCCAGTTGTCTGCTCTCCTCCCGTTGTCTCCTCTCCTCTCCTCTCCTCCCGTTGTCTCCTCTCCTCTCCTCCCCTGTTGTCTCCTCTCCTTCCTTATTGTCTCCTCCTCTCCTCCCCTGTTGTCTCCTCTCCTCCCGTTGTCTCCTCTCCTCCTGTTGTCTCCTCTCCTCTCCTCCCCTGTTGTCTCCTCTCCTCCCTTATTGTCTCCTCTCCTCTCCTCCCCTGTTGTCTCCTCTCCTCCCGTTGTCTCCTCTCCTCTCCTCCCCCGTTGTCTCCTCTCCTCCCCTGTTGTCTCCTCTCCTCCCGTTGTCTCCTCTCCTCTCCTCCCCTGTTGTCTCCTCTCCTCTCCTCCCGTTGTCTCCTCTCCTCTCCTCCCCTGTTGTCTCCTCTCCTCCCCTGTTGTCTCCTCTCCTCCCTTATTGTCTCCTCTCCTCCCTTATTGTCTCCTCTCCTCTCCTCCCCTGTTGTCTCCTCTCCTCCCATTTTCTCCTCTCCTCTCCTCCCCCGTTGTCTCCTCTCCTCTCCTCCCCTGTTGTCTCCTCTCCTCCCGTTGTCTCCTCTCCTCTCCTCCCCTGTTGTCTCCTCTCCTCCCTTATTGTCTCCTCTCCTCCCTTATTGTCTCCTCTCCTCTCCTCCCCTGTTGTCTCCTCTCCTCCCGTTTTCTCCTCTCCTCTCCTCCCCCGTTGTCTCCTCTCCTCTCCTCCCCTGTTGTCTCCTCTCCTCCCCTCCCCTGTTGTCTCCTCTCAATGTCTTAATGTCTTCGGTGACTGATAGTTGATGCGAATCAAACACAAATGGCTTTAGAGTGTTTGGGTGAACCGTCACCAATCTCATATTTAGAGAGAACGTCTGCTGATGCTGGTTGGGGGCCGATCGATTAGAGGCTCTTTACCTCACCCCTCCTCTCTCTCGTTCCTCTCCCATTTTAGCATTCTGATATTGTTCTCTCTTCTTCCCATCTCCCTCTCCTCTCCTTTCTCCCCCTCTCCTCTCTCCAGCTAGCTAACACTCTCTATCCATCAGATTATAGCCTGCGGTCTCTGTATCTCAGCATCCTGACATTCTCCTCTCCTCTCGCTCTTCTTTCCTGCTCCTCTCCTCTCATTTCCACTCCTCTCCTCCTCGCTCCTCTCCTTTCCACTGTCATTCTATCTTCCGCTCTCATTTTCACCACTGCTCCTCTTCCTCTCCTTCTCTCTCCTGCTAGCTAACACACTCTATCCATCAGACTATTGCCTGAGGTCTCTGTATCTCAGCGTCCTGACATTCTGTTCTCCTCCTCCTCTCATCTCTCTCCTCTCCTCTCATTCTGTCTTGTTTGGTTTCATTGTTCCTCCTGTCATAACCGTCACGGCTCTGTCCCTCCTTCCCACCCCCCCTTCTCTTCACCTCCTCCTCCTACTGTTCCTTCGTTCTGCCGTCGCTCCCTGTCACCTCCTGTCAGCCGAGGCTCAGGCAACCAAAAGAGACTCAACACTGAGAGAAGGATTTGGATGGAGAAAGGGAGGTAGGGAGAGAGATGCAGGAAGAGAGGGAGGAGGGAGGGAGCAGGATAAAGGGACGGACAGAGAAGGCCAGGGAAGAGAGGGGGAAGGAGGTCGGCAGAGAGGGAGGTAAGGTTCAGAGAGAGAAAGTGAGATGAGAGGTGGGTAGAGGGAGAGAGGGGATGAGAAAGGGAGTAAAAGGACATGCTGAGAGATCAAGGAGAACAGGGAGAGGGAAGAAGAGAGGAAGAGAGAGAGAGAGAAGGCGAGGGGACAAATGAGCATTGATTTGGCTCAGTGACTAAGGATATAGGGGAGGTCTCTGGGTAACATCTGCTTTGTGCAAGACTGCTCATGTTACCCAGAGGGCCTTGGGGCTGAAAGGCGCTGTGGGCTTACCAGGATGAGACTCTCTTGCTCCATCACTCCCTCCTCTCTTCACTACATCCAGGGTTCCACAGGTCTGGAAAGGCTGGACATGTATGGAAAAGGAATCTGGCAAATTCACGGTTTGGAAGTTTGGAAATTGCACAAAAAATTTCGAGCACACCCCCTGGCTGTGAAATATGATCTCCATCTATAGAGTGATATGGTAGTTAGTAGGGGCAATATGACTCTCTCCTATCCTATCTCATCCTCCTCTCCTCTCCTCTCCTCTCCCCTAAGATTTTCTCCAAGAATCAAGCATTGCGACAGCGACTCTGTTGGCGCTCTGGTCTCAGAACAGGGTTAAGATGAAAGTGGCTGCAACAAGATGCAGCATTAATATCACATGTCTCTGAATTTCCTCTGTCATCCCACCAAGCTCCATGACACATTTGGCAACAGTTACAAACTACACATTGGATTTCCTTTATATTACCATGGACCTTGATCTAATACAATATCACACACTGATGACATAACTGTATGGTAACCCTGTCAGTGGATTATAATGTTATCAAGCTTTAACTGAGCCAAATGCTGGTGTATCATGGCTTTTCCAGCTACGTTGACCAGTAACTAACCAGTATTTTGAGATAGTTTTTTTTCCTAAAATCTACTTGGTTGGTTAAACCAGTGAATTCTGGGATCCATCAGCCAGTGTGGAAGTGAAGTTCATTCCCAGCCCTGACTGCAACCCCTTTACGACACATCGTGTATCTAGAGCTCATATGTTGGTTTACCAGCTTCAAAGGAATCATTTGCAGTAAATGTCTTAAAATAACAAGATAATTAACTCAGCGGAGATTTCAACATAAGCATCCATTAGTTAGTGGGTGGTGTAGTGAGTAGCGAGGCCCTCCTCCAACTGAAGGTCACAGTGTTGGCAGGCATCCACCCTATCGAAGTGTCCTTGAGCAAGACTCTGATTCCCTACCAGCTCCAGGGCTTCTGTTCTATACCTGACCCTGCGCTATAATCTGCCTGTTCACGGTGGGCAAGAGAATAGACAGTTTCCCTTCAGGGATCAGCAGACTATCACATTACATTAGTTGTTTGTATGCAGCTGTAGGAGAGATCCAGGTGAGGTGGGGGAGGAGGGGGAGGAGGACGTGTGGAGCACAAGGATTTGGCTACAGCTGGTACAGGCTTCGCTGCTGTAGAGATGCCTGCAGGCTGGATTTCTTCAACATATTCAGCCTGGGACACAAATAGAATGAACTGGGTGTCACCCTGGGCCCCGGGCTCATTACAGCATACATCATACCAGGGCTCTTGTCATGTAGGAACCCCAGAAGAAACAGCTCTGCATTATATTTAGGTCCCATAGTTCAGCTTTTATTTTTAATTGTGCTGTCCATCATTTTTTAACCTTTATTGCCTTTTTAACTCTATTATTTTTATTCAACAGAGGGTTTTGCTGGGCATTGTTTTTTTCTTTTTAGTCAATGCCCTGCTAAGTTATTATTACTGACACACAGCAGCTGGCCAGTACAGCTTGTCTTCTACTGTCGGCCACTGAGCTGCTCAATGGAACAAGTGGAGATTGAGGGCCTAGCTCAAAGGCACATTGGAACAGTACTATTGTACTCCAAACACACCAACATTACTTCAGCAACTTATATACACACGTACATTTCAATTAATAAGAATGTACTTTTTTCAAGATTGTGCAGTTTAGGTCCAGCAGCTTATCGTGTTTTCCCTCTGGTCCTGTTCTATGCTTTATATGAAAAGCTTCAAATAATCAATCATTTACTGTACTTTGAAAATGTGTTATTATATCAGAGTTTACCTTAAACCTGCACTATGTAACTTTCTGTAATGTAGTTGTTGGCGCCCCAAGTGGCAGCGAGCGGTAACTGTTTGTATTTTTAAGACTTCAACACATTACATTACAGTCATTTAGCAGACGCTTTTATCCAAAGCGACTTACAATAAGTGCATTCAACATAGGTAGGCAAGAAAACTACTAGTCACCAGAAATCGTAAGTGCATTTCCTTCCTAAACAAGCAACTAAGAGCATAACTAGTGTTAAGGTAAGAGTGCAATAAGTAGCAACCTACTTTATCTTAAACAAATGAGACAAATAAGAGAATCAAATAAACAAGAGCTAAGACAAATAAGTGAACCAAATAAGCAAGAGCTAAGACAAATAAGTGTATCAAATGAACAAGAGCCAATAAACAAGAGCTCAGACACATAATTGACGACAAATAGGCATGGCTAAGGGGAAAGGTCAGGGTAGTGTTTCCTGAAGAGGTGGGTTTTCAGCCTGCGGCGAAAGATGGGCAGCGACTCTGCTGTCCTGACATCAGTGGGGAGTTCATTCCACCACTGCGGGGCCAGAACAGAGAAGAGCCGTGACCGTGTAGATCGGCCGCAGGGACCTCTGAGCGACGGGGCAACCAGTCGCCTCGAGGCAGCAGAGCGAAGTGGTCGGGCGGGGGTGTAAGGCTTGACCATAGCCTGGAGGTAAGAAGGAGCTGTTCCTTTCACTGCCCTATAGGCTAGCACCAGGGTCTTGAACTGGATGCGAGCCGCTACAGGGAGCCAGTGTAGAGAACGGAGAAGGGTAGTTGTATGGGAGAACTTGGGGCGGTTGAACACCAGACGAGCTGCAGCTTTCTGAACAAGCTCCAGAGGTCTGATGGCAAACGCCGGGGCACCAGCAAGGAGGGAGTTGCAGTAGTCCAGGCGGGAGATGACAAGAGCCTGGATGAGCACCTGCGCTGCCTTGTCAGTGAGGAAGGGGCGAATCCTCCTGATGTTGTAGAGGAGGAATCTGCAGGAGCGTGTCACTGATCTGAACACCCTAAGCTTCCTGTAGCCGAGGTGCTAGCTAGCTCGCTGCTGTTTCGGAACTGTGTGCGTTTGGCTGGTAGGTTTCGATTCGTCACTTCCTGTGCTCAGTGAAATCTTTCCCGCCAGTGTACCTACCGACTCCAAAACTTCATCCAACTACATTAAGAAGTGACATAATGCTTTAAGCAGAGAGCCAGTGCTGTACTGCAGGGTACTGTGCTGCTGACCAGTGGGGCTGTCCTTTGGTTTAGCTAATTTTGGGGGAGGAAAGCAGAGGGGTTACCTACATTTACTACACTGGTCACCTTTTAAAACTTCACCTTGGATTGTGCTCTATCCCTGCTAAATCTCTCTCTCTCTCTCTCTCTCTCTCTCTCTCTCATTGATTGAGTACACCAGGCTGTTTCCTATTAGAGACAGGCAGATATAAGTGAATGATTCTTTTGCATTGGTACTTTAGGACATTGTTGTATCTGACTCTGTTCCTAAAGGAAAACAGGAATGGTATGCCATCTATTATGATATTTTTAGCCGAATATAACTCACTTAGTAGAGCTTGACACTAACACAGCCCGGGTCAGGGCTCTATTCCCAGGAGTTGCTGGTAAAGTAGACAGTGGGGCTGCATGATTATTGCAGAAATGGTTGTCCTGATTATTTTGCTACATATTGTGATCACGAGTATTAATCATGATGATTGGTCTCAGTTCCAGGAAACTAAATTATTTTATTGCAGGATTTCTCCAAGTAGCAACAGCTACAAAGTCTTACTTTCACTATTATTACGTCTTACTCTCATTGTGGTGCTTTTTGTCTCTGTTTGTTTGTGTGTCCATCTGTCTGTCAGCAGGATGTCTCAAAAACATGTGAACAGATTTCCATGAAATGTGGTGGACAGACAACGATTGATTAGATTCCAAATCCTGCAGGTGTGTTTGCAGTGTCAAGAAATCAATTTTTGTGTGGAGCTCAGTAGGGGGTGTGCTGCCAGTTTATTTGGATCTTCTGCTTAGGAAGCCTAGATTTGTATTTTGATTTACCCTAGGCTTAGTATTTTTCCTTTTTGAGTATGAAGGGGTTTTTGGTTATTAGTTTGGCCTTGGCTCCCCCCGAAGGTTGGTTGCTCCTGTTTTGTTTGGCTATACTGTGTACAATAAATATCTAAATATCTCCATCACCTGTTTTTGTCTAAACCGTTGGTCAGCATTTGTGTTACTCCCCTCCGACCCTAGACAGCCTTCTGGGGACGTAGCAATGAGCAATACAGGTTTTAGTTTTATTTGAAGAGTTGCTTTGTTTTTTTTATATGGTTACCACACAAGATGGTGTGATCTGACTTTGATTTGTTTTCAGTGTCATGCGCTCTAGGTTCCCAAAGTTGCAGTTAGTACAGTGGCTGCTAAGCTAGGTGCTTTTATTCTGAAAAAAACACAAGGGACTGTTACATCATATCCTGTGTATTGGTAAATATCCACATGCATTTTCATTGTACATTTACCTAAAGTTGATACAAGAAAATACGTTGTGGATTTCTTCTGTGTGACTGCACGGTCCCAGTTATTCTCAAACAATCTAGTGCAGAGTGCAGAAGCAGATTAAGGCCGAGCATCTTGCCTGATAGCTGCTCTCTGCTCTGCCAACTCAATCTGATCTGGTCACAGCCTCGGGCCACCTCTCTGATCATACACACACACACACACAACTGGATGCATGGAGGCACACTCATACACACATCAACTCAAAAACATGTCAAATACACACACACATTCATTCATGCATACATGCACATACACACACACACACACACAAACACGAGGGGGGGGGGGGGGTAGAGAGACAGGGAGAGATTAAGAGACAAAGAGAAAGACAGAGACTGTGTGGCATTCAAGTACTGTAAGGATTATCAGATATACAACGTCTTTACCAGGGAGCACCTCTTGAACCTCCTTCCAAGTTGGGCACTGGAGTCGATTTTAGGATTGTAGATGGTAGCAAAGTGGCAGAGTTGTGATGTAGCTGCTTCAACCGAGAGAGAGAGAGAGAGAGAGAGAGAGCGAAAGAGAGAGAGAGAGACTGTAAAATCTATTTTACACAGGCAGCATTGTGAGGCCATGAAGACGGGCAGCTTCAATGAACCTTATACAGCCTGTAACATGTTATAAGGTGGCTGCTTTAAAACTGACCCCAGTACTGCTGTGTTGTTTGATCTCATTAAGAGCATCAGCCCCAGCATACTGCAGAGCTGCTGGACTGGTTTCCTAGCTGTTTTTCATTTTTAAACTTTTCTCCACTGGACACAAGGGTGGATAAAATTACTCAGACACATTCACTATTTTACCAGTTTAGCTTGATAAATGTACACTGTGATAAAGTATAGAATACAATCCAAAAATATGAATTTGCGCAGGTAGGATTGAAAATGGACTTATAACAACATCTCACATTAATACAAACAAAAAAACAAAGAATAATTGCTGTTTCACCCAGCTAGATTTTTAGAGTAGAGTAAGATCCAAATGATGGTTGGTGACTTGCCAAGTTGTAGACAACCCAACCAGCCTCAGCCAAGATGAAGCAGTGCTATTCCCACCCTGTTGTATGTGCTTGGTGCTCCACTTACATTAAATGTTTTAAACATAAATATTATTACTATTATCATTGTCAGTGTGTAGCAAGACCTCAGACTCACTAAATGTAAATGTGTCAGCAACCATTTTCAGTAGAACTGTTTAGAAAGCATTTCCTATATTCAACTTAGGGGTGGGCGGTATGGCCTAAAATTTATATCACGGTATATTTAGAATTTTGGACAGTAACGGTATATATCACGGTATATTTGTTTTTCTTATAATAATAATAAAAATGCTTTAGGAGCAGTACAAGACTCTGGGATGGTAACAATTTATTCCCGGGGGGTTAACTATGAGGTTTCTACTGGGCTCTTCCATTAGTATTGTGTAATCTGTATATTATGACAAAATTGACATTGAACTTAAGTGTTTATGAATGTTTTATTGTGTAAAACTGCACTGTATTAAATATAAATAGCACCTTATATGCAAACTTTTTTCCAAAATAGGTTCTGAACAATACAAAGAAATATTTTCAAAAAAAATAAACATAAAAATGTAAATTTCAAGTATTCCAATACTTCAAATAACTTCTACTGTATATAACAAAAACTTCAAAGGTTAGGCAACATGCCAAGAAAAGAATTATAAAGATAAATAGCACATTATATGCAAACTTTTTTCCAGTTTGGCTGAAGTATTTTGGACCTGGCATCACATACCTCGGATCCAGTGTTTTGATCAATGCCTTAAACCTGTTTGTATAGGAACCATGTCCTTACATAGGTACTCCGTTATGGAATGTGGAATGTCCTTCCACCGCTTGCTTTTTTTTCGTCATACGGATAGCCACTGGAAAATGACTCGGCTAGCGACGTCTGCGTTGTGGTTTTTCGTTTAGCACCACTTGCGGAGGGACTGCTTGTCTGCGCGCATCCTAGTACTCTCTTCATACCCGCAGACATGTTTTGTTTTCAGATTCAGATTCAGATTCAGAGTACTTTATTAATCCCAGAAGGGCAATTCGTTTCACAGTTCAACCCATTCATGTGAACAAAACAACAAACACACAAAGGGCACCAAGAGAGGGCATGGATGTGGATCTGTAAGCACCACTTACTGATCCATAGCAAAGATCAATGACAGTGTTTTTTTGTGTTGTAGCACAAGTTACATACTGTTCATACGTCCTCAAAGTCTTATTTAAAATGCAGTGGTTAAAATCCCCTAGGACAAATTTAGGTGCCTCCGGGCAAATAGAATCCAGTCTGTGAGTGATGTCAGTGATCAGCTGAGCAGTTTTGACGTGATAAAAGAGATTGCTCGTGTTACCACCGCCGGCAACAACTCTCGCTCGACATTGCTTGCAGATAATAGTTTTCTGCTCAAGGTCCGACTTTTTAAACCCAAACCACGTCCAGATGATGGACGAAGCACCTTTCTTTTGAACTAATTCTTCTTCTTTGTTTGCATCGGGAATGGGAGCTCCCGCATCATGCTCGCTGCCTTCCATTTCACCATGCGTCTTCAGAAAGCATGCGTCTGTTTACGTCGAAGTTTACGTTGCACTACTCACTTTTTCACATCGTCTTTTTCCACAAACTATTATCTTATTATCTTTAAATGGCAGCGCGCAGTTCGCTAGCTTTGTGTGTTACATTTGTAAATGTGAAAAAGTATTTTTACATTCAAAGAGCCTAAAAGTAGCATCCGGTAGAGTCAAATCTCTACCTTGGCACGGATTTCTACCGGTATACCGGTTCAACCATTATACCGCCCACCCCTAATTCAACTCTCTACTTAAGTGTATTTTACATTTTCATTCATCATTCTCGCTCACAAGGCCTTTCCATGACCTCCACCAGTGAGTTTTCATTTCCAAAACGAAAGCTCACGACTCCCTCTGTGAGTGCTCCTGAAGCTTGTTTGTTGTTGTGCTCAGAGAGTCTTTAACCCTTTCATCTCCGAGCTAGAGCCACCGTGTAAAACCTCCTATAAACATCTCTACAAGTCTGTCCTTTGTGTTCATCCAGCAGAACACCACTACTACTGGAGAGAATGTGAAATGAAAAGGACCGGATGATCTGGCTCGTTTTCCCCTCTGAAATTAAAATAATGATGATACTGATGTTCAGAATTAGTATTAATTATAGCACTGATGTTTACTATTAGAATTACAGTATGGGAGTTTACCGCCCAAGCACAACAGCTTGGGGTGAAATGATTCTTTTGGAATACAATTTAAAAGGAGGTTTTGCTTTACACACATCGGTTTTACCTTACCAGTACAAATGACCTTCTTTTTATCTTGTGCAAACTAAACTGAAAACCATGAGAGAAATACATTCCTGACTGTTCCTTACTTCTTTTGCAAATATCTTATAATTCTTAACATCAGCCACAAATTACTGTCAAGCAACAGTGTGGTTCCTCCCACATGATATCTCAATACAGCATTGATTTTCTTGTTTTAGATGCAGTGTTTTATGCAGCCTCCATGTTTTCCTGTTGGTTGTGGATAAAAATATGAATGTGCTCATATAAACTCAGAAAATGTACATAAATTAACCTTCATCTCATTCCTGTTCAGTGTTGTGTTTGTTTATGCCAGGTTAGTCCTCTGTGTGTGTGTGTGTGTGTGTGTGTGTGTGTGTGTGTGTGTGTTTGTGAGAGAGAGAGAGAGTGAGCCAGTGAGTGAGTAAGTGTTAAGTATATATATGTATGTACTTACTTCAGTCCACTCCTCTGTTGGTGCAGATGCTAATGCATTCATGCATCAGCACTTCCCTTGTTTACTTCTTAACTTACACTTAAAACTATACACCATCATCAGCATAAAAACTTTCCCTGCTGCATGCCATTAGCCCATATACATGCTTTAAAGGGAAACAACACAATTATAGCCTATTAGCCTTTCCTTGAAACCATACCTCCCTTCAGCAAACTTACTTAACTTAGCATCAAAGCCTACTTGAACTTGGCTGTTTCCGTCGCCTCACCTTACCCTGAATGGCGATGCATAGAGCAAGCACTCACAACTGGACCATTTGAGGGGATGCTCTTCTGGCTGGTGTAGTTCAAGTAGGTCTGCAGATTATGAGGCTCTGACCCTACATTGTTCCCTTGTGATGTTTGTGATCTAGGAAGTGAAGCTCATGCTACTGTTACACTCGAGATAAGAGGGTCAGTGAAATGCCTCACATGGCTTGGTGTAGGACACTCAGAGAGAGAGCGAGAGAGAGAGAGAGAGAGAGAGACACTGGGTTTCCTCCTATATACCACCTAAACACCTAAACCACCTATACATGCTGGTTGGTTACCAGCCAGTGTGTCTGTGAGAAACAACATACCAGCATTTGACTAGTGGCTTGTTGTCTTTTCCCACCCTGTTTCTATGACAACACTTTTAAAGTCACACTTTGTGACTGCAGCGCAGCGTTTCCAGTAACCACCATGCAGCTCTCCCTCTCGTATGTTGTTATTAGTTATAGGATAATGCTCATTAGCAACTAAACTGAAGTTTATGTTCACGTTCAAATTGATGGAGTTCAAAGTGAATCATTATGGGATCCGATATCACAGGTCACAGGAAACTGTTGTGGATAACACTCCAAATAAGGTCACCTTCCTGCAGGAAGCAGAGACAGCTGGAGCCAATCAGACTTCTGTATTGGTGAAATATGGTCCTTTGATGCTGACCTTGTCGTCGGGGCAACACGCCAACACACATGCAGTGGCATTACTCTGTTTCTGAAGATATTGCATTGATTTTCCATCGATTTGCTAATCCTTAATCCTAACCCCACACCTGACCGTTAAATGCTTAAGCCTGACTCTAACCTTTACCTTGAAACCTGAATCCTAAAATGGCTACTATGAGGACCATTATGTCTTCACTTTGACTGTCTTTCCCCGGTTTCTATTCTTGTGAGGCCGTCTCTTAAGCAGAACAGCATGCAGAGACACACACACACACACACACACACACACACACACACACACGCCGAGTGCCCTATCTGGTGTTAGTGATGCTATCTTGAGATCAAAGTGGCCGGCTGGCTTTTAAAACTCAAGTAGTCCAATTTCATTCAGAGCCAGACAGCCTGAGAAGACCTTTGATAATCTACACCGCCTGATGAGATTTCCTCAGCAATGACTTCTGGAGAGGAGAGGAGAGGAGAGGAGAGGAGAGAGAAGATTAGAACAGAGGAAGAGAAGAGAGGAGTGGAGAGAGGAGAGAAGAGAAGAGAGGAGAAGAGAAGATCAGTGGAGAGGAGATAGGATAAGAAGAGGGATAAGTAGCAGAAAGGGTGGAAGACGAGAGGCAAGGAGAGGTGAGGAAAAGAGAAGAAGGGAGAGGAAAGCTGGAGAAGAGCGACGAGGAAATGGGGAGAGGTTAGGATAGGAGAGGGGAGGAGATAGAAGGAGAAGGGGACAGGACAGGAAAAGAAAGAAGTAGACAAGAGAGGAGAAGTGACAAGATGGGCAGGAGAGGAGGAAAGGGGGGAGATGAGAGGAGAGGAGAGGCGAGGCGCTGTATTAATTGCTCTATGCTGTTTGATCGCTCACTCTCTCTTGTTCTCTATATCACTCTCTTGCTCAGCATCTTTGCTCTCTGGCATCATCAATTCTTTCTCGTACTCTCTCTCTCTCTCTCTCTCCCATACCTTCGTTCTCTTCTATGTGTGTAAGTCATCTATCAGAGACAGAGACATTTAGATGGAGCAAGACTCCTCTGTAATTTATTTTGTTGTTTTTCCTCCCGTTCGCTCCTTCTCCACTGCAATGACATTCATTTGTCAGCTGCCTCTGCTTTTTCAAATGGATTAATTTGCCTCTGATTTGTTCAGTTTCAACATATCTTCACTGGGAGATGTAGTTGGGTAGAAATGGTAAAAGATAAAATGAGAATGGGTGTCTTGATGACTCAGTGGGCTGAGGTGGAAACTATATACTCGTAACATCAAATGTGACTCATATGTTTTTCTTCATGTCCTCCTCTCCCTCTCCCATCCTTTCTGTCACTCACTGTGTAATAAAGAGACAAAATGAGATATTTTGGTGATATGTACTTTATTTTACTTCTACACTGCAGCTGTAGCGTAGAGGACCCGGGTTCAAACCAAACATGAAGTGGTAAACTATTGCTGCACAGTTGCTCCATATATAAAAATGTACATTTTATTCTTGTTTCAGCTGTCAGAAAGGATTGGACTGGCTGCCAGATGATAGAGAGGTAAGACTTCTACTTTAATGGAGGATAGATGGAGGACGGAGGACCTCTACCATGACTACCACTGTAGTACTAATACAGGATAGATGGAGGACGGAGGACCTCTACCATGACTACCACTGTAGTACTAATACAGGATAGATGGAGGACGGAGGACCTCTAACATGACTACCACTGTAGTAATAATACAGGATAGATGGAGGACGGAGGACCGCCACCATGACTACCACTGTAGTACTAATACAGGATAGATGGAGGACGGAGGACCTCCACCATGGCTACCACTGTAGTACTAATACAGGATAGATGGAGGACGGAGGACCTCCACCATGACTACCACTGTAGTACTAATACAGGATAGATGGAGGACGGAGGACCTCTACAATGACTACCACTGTAGTACTAATACAGGATAGATGGAGGATGGAGGACCTCTACCATGACTACCACTGTAGTACTAATACCACTGTAGTACTAATACAGGATAGATGGAGGACGGAGGACCTCCACCATGACTACCACTGTAGTACTAATACCACTGTAGTACTAATACAGGATAGATGGAGGACAGAGGACCTCTACCATGACTACCACTGTAGTACTAATACAGGATAGATGGAGGACGGAGGACCTCCACCATGACTACCACTGTAGTACTAATACAGGATAGATGGAGGACGGAGGACCTCTACCATGACTACCACTGTAGTACTAATACAGGATAGATGGAGGACGGAGGACCTCTACCATGACTACCACTGTAGTACTAATACCACTGTAGTACTAATACAGGATAGATGGAGGACGGAGGACCTCTACCATGACTACCACTGTAGTACTAATACCACTGTAGTACTAATACAGGATAGATGGAGGACGGAGGACCTCTACCATGACTACCACTGTAGTACTAATACAGGATAGATGGAGGACGGAGGACCTCCACCATGACTACCACTGTAGTACTAATACAGGATAGATGGAGGACGGAGGACCTCTACCATGACTACCACTGTAGTACTAATACCACTGTAGTACTAATACAGGATAGATGGAGGACGGAGGACCTCTATCATGACTACCACTGTAGTACTAATACAGGATAGATGGAGGACGGAGGACCTCTACCATGACTACCACTGTAGTACTAATACCACTGTAGTACTAATACAGGATAGATGGAGGACGGAGGACCTCCACCATGACTACCACTGTAGTACTAATACAGGATAGATGGAGGACGGAGGACCTCTACCATGACTACCACTGTAGTACTAATACAGGATAGATGGAGGACGGAGGACCTCTACCATGACTACCACTGTAGTAATAATACAGGATAGATGGAGGACGGAGGACCTCCACCATGACTACCACTGTAGTACTAATACAGGATAGATGGAGGACAGAGGACCTCTACCATGACTACCACTGTAGTACTAATACCACTGTAGTACTAATACAGGATAGATGGAGGACGGAGGACCTCTACCATGACTACCACTGTAGTACTAATACCACTGTAGTACTAATACAGGATAGATGGAGGACGGAGGACCTCTACCATGACTACCACTGTAGTACTAATACAGGATAGATGGAGGACGGAGGACCTCCACCATGACTACCACTGTAGTACTAATACAGGATAGATGGAGGACGGAGGACCTCTACCATGACTACCACTGTAGTACTAATACCACTGTAGTACTAATACAGGATAGATGGAGGACGGAGGACCTCTATCATGACTACCACTGTAGTACTAATACAGGATAGATGGAGGACGGAGGACCTCTACCATGACTACCACTGTAGTACTAATACCACTGTAGTACTAATACAGGATAGATGGAGGACGGAGGACCTCCACCATGACTACCACTGTAGTACTAATACAGGATAGATGGAGGACGGAGGACCTCTACCATGACTACCACTGTAGTACTAATACAGGATAGATGGAGGACGGAGGACCTCTACCATGACTACCACTGTAGTAATAATACAGGATAGATGGAGGACGGAGGACCTCCACCATGACTACCACTGTAGTACTAATACAGGATAGATGGAGGACAGAGGACCTCCACCATGACTACCACTGTAGTACTAATACAGGATAGATGGAGGACGGAGGATCTCTACCATGACTACCACTGTAGTACTAATACAGGATAGATGGAGGACGGAGGATCTCCACCATGACTACCACTGTAAATAAATACAGTGAAGTCCATTTGAACTTTGAGCAATCTCTGGTGAAGGACTTGGAGCCTTGGTCATGATTGGGTGGCTGGAAGGATAAATGGATGGTTGGATGGACCAAAAGATGGATGAATGGAAAGAAAGATGAATGGATGAATGGATGCATGTTTCCATTCATCTTTCTGGAATGGAAGGAGAAAGTTGGCAACGCTAGAAGAGACAGATTATCACATGATCAGGTGAGGGTTGTGGGGTCAGGTGAGCGAGGTGTGACTGATTAAAGCACACACACACACACACACACAGGCACATAGTCCCAAACACACACATATAAGCATGAACACACATACAGACCTAAACACAAACATACTGTACATGCATATAGGCATATACTCACCAACATACATACCTGAATAAATGCTTGCGCACGCACACACACACACACACACACACACACACCCCTACACAACCATATAGAGACAAAGACTCACACATATAAACACATGCATGCACACACACCAGTACACACTACCACTTATCTCCCTCCTGACCTCTCTTCACCCGCGGACAGTCTGAATAATGGACGTCCATACACTATCAGATTAGAGTGGACATTATCTGTAAGTGGGGCCGCAGTAATGACAGTACATGCCCTATCAGATAATAATGGACCCGCCACATTCTATTATCAGCCAGTAAAACTGTAGTCATTCATCCATGCTTGTCTCTGGGATTCAAACAGGTGAACCCATCAGTAACAGGCAGCAGTGGACAGATATGGGACAGATACAGGTTGATTAACGGAGACACTATCTGGTTGACACACTTTGCTTCAACATGTTCAACCGGAGCCGTCCAGTGCAACCAGTCTTCTGAAGTTGGCAGGGGTTGACATTCAGGGGACCAGTGGGTTTCCAAACACTCCAGCTACTGGCCCATCAGTGTGTCAGTACGTTTTGATACTGCCACTTCTGACAAGTCTACATTTATTTCAGACATGGTGAAACTACTGAGTAATGACAGCAAAGCTGTTCTGGTTCTGGTTCTCCTGATCGTTATTAATGAGTTATGGGCCCTGGTGTTTTGGTGGGGTCAAACGCTGGACATCTATCCAGCTGCCCCTAAAACAGAACCAACTCTCTACATGAGTACAGACTGCTTTCTACTGGCCCATCAAACACCAATACTAGCAGAGTGCTTTTCATTCAGGACTTTATTACATTCACTGTAAAGTATCATAACTCAGGTTTATATGATCACATATGATAACAGGGACTTAAGAAACATTTGTAACCCTAAATCTAGCTAACTATTTTTTATGTTCAGTCACACACACACACACACACACTCTTTCTCACACACACACACACAGAACAAGGCAGCAGTAATGTTGCTTCGTAGTGGAAGCTGTTGTCAGCATTCTGCAGCATTTCCCAACAACATACTTATTCTGTCATATGATTTTCACAACCATAATATACTGTACATCACTGTCCATGTCCATGCTGACCAATAAAACCAATATTTACCTGCCCTTCTTATTCTGTCCTCCAAAAGACAACGATTTGGTAGATGTCTCATAAAGTATTAATCTGCTTCAGTTTCATGGCTACCACTATTTTGTAAAAGGCAGCAGTTTGTTTTCATGGTAGACAGCCTCAAAAAATGCATACAATGTAATAATGTCACTGGGCATCCAAATGATCAATAATTGTGTGGCTCCATTGATATGCCACCATGCTGATAATCTTTAACAGGTGTTGTACCTGTGTGAGGCGTTTGAATGTTCCTCAGTTATGTGTTTCCTTGGTGCTGCTGAATGCTGTCCAGGACAGGAAACTAGCTTTCTTGTCCACAGGCCAGTGACTAACCATCCACCTCCATCACTTGTTACCAACCAGCCACATTTTCAAACTAGTCCTCCAACAAGCGCGGATTTGCGGGGTGGCAAGGGGTGGCCGTGGCCACCCTGGACTGAAGCCTGGCCACCCTATTGGCCACCCCAGTCGTAATTGCCTTTTGGGGGCATTTTTCTTGGGCAGAATAATGTTTCTTTTAGAGGCGGAACCATTTCTGTACAGCCGCAGCACACCTGGGATGCATCTTAGTGCGCGAGTGTCTCTGGAGACTTGACTTTACAACTGGCAAGTCCAGTAAACCACCCAATGATCAGTGTTGGGCAGTAGCGTCGCTACGGCGTTACTAGTTCAACTACATTTCTCAGTAGCGTCGCTGTTTTCTGAATCAAATAACTTTTCAGTATTGAAGCTCTTTTATTGATCAAGTAGTGCGGGTAGCGTCCACACAAGCTACATTTCCCCAAGCATTCCTGAAGCTGAAGCGCAGCGGAGCTTTCTGCTGGTCTGAAATAAAACTGCTAAGGATCAGTAAGAGACGTCACCGCCATACACGGACCTGTATGTGTAGCCGACAGAAGCACTTCCGCATGACGGTGACATCACGTACTAATCCTTGGGCTGATGCCTGCGACTTGTCTGCTGCAGGCGAATACAGACCCGCGAGCTTGAGTTTACTTGATGGAAAGAAGGCAGAGGGTGAGGACGGAGAGGAATTGATCCCGAGGGAGTCGCCGTGGCCGTACCTCGAGCTAATACATGAGTTTAAGTGAAACAACAGAGAAAAATGATGCGTTCAGGTGCTCACTGTGCAACCCCAAGGAGAAGCTGCTCTCAACTTCCAAGACCTCAAACACTAATTTAATAAACAATTGAACTGAACATTGTTTGCCTGCCTATCTGTTTGACTGATCAGCAGTGACTTGGAATGAAGTTGGTTCAATGTAAAAATAAATCTTGTAGCTTAGCTCACTACACTTTCCAAGTAGCTTGCCCAACACTGCAAATGATTACATGTAAGCTAATAATATCAGAAGGAAGATTGCTTTTCGACTGTATCTATTTAGCAAAGTTTAAGTGTGGAGTCTAGACGAGCACAGTCCCTGGCCTTAGATGGTTTTGTGAATCGCTTTACTACAAACCACAATAATAACAACAATAATAATCGCAGAATACAGCTGTTGTAAGCTGAATGCGTGACACAGTCATGTCATATGTATATGTTGCAGACAGGGGGAATATTATTGCCTTTGAGCATTAGTTTGAGACAGGTGGATCAAAAAGAAAATACATTATTGCCTTTGTAATAAGTATAATGTTGGCATTATAGAGTTTTTGCAATTATATAATTTGTGTTTTGACAATGAATAATAAGTTTAAGAATAAGAATAATTATAATAAGAATTATAATAAGAATAAGAAGTTTACTTTTTTAGTGCTAGCTCAGAGGGCCAGTTTGTGAAACAGACCTCAAATGTAAAAGATGATGAACATCTGTCTCAGAACAGTAGTAATACTGTGTAGCTTGGGACATTTGTACTTTGTCCCTATAGTGTAAGCTTCTTTGTTACTTTACCTGCAGGAATAAGAAAACAATGTTGGATACACTGAATATTATTTGATCTATTCCACCACTGCCTGAATTCTAAATAATGTAGAGTTATGTGTTGTAGGTGCCTTCTAGTTAGACGCATTTTTATGTTCATATAATAGTGATTTCTGTGCCACCCCAAAATGACCACTGGTCCCATCCTGGCCACCCCATTGAAAATTGCCTGGCTCCGCCACTGTCCTCCAATAGAACTAGTTGTCTGATTTATAGTTGATGAGCTGCCAAGCAGGCTGGTGAGTAGAGGGCTAAATGAAGCAGCATTCTGCTGACGGGTGGCGCTGAGTTTCCACCAGGCCCACAGTAATCAATCTCAAAGGTGATGTTAACAGCTAAAACTAAGAAACGACTTCCTTCCTGTGGTTTAAAACGGCTGAGGGAGATGATATATGACCTCTTGATTGCTACCCCTCCTCTTCTTCACCCTCTCCTCTAATGTCTTCATCTCTCTCTATCAACTAATACAAGCTCAAACACTCCAGCCATCTACATGAGATAATAATAATAGAGAGAGACAAGATCGTTTGCTCAGCACATACGGTGTGTGTGTGTCTCTGTCTGCCTGTCTGTCTGTCTGTCTGTCTGTTTTCTTAACTTGTGTATGTGTCTGTGTGTGTGTGTGTGTGTAGGTGTGCGTCCATGTGCAACACTTGTGTGTGTATGTGTGTATATTTTGACCTCCATATCTCCTCCAACCTGTAGCTACTGTATATAGAACCCAGTAAAGGTAGAACAGTGTTGGATATACAGGCATCACAGACAGTACAGGCAGACAGCTCAGTCAGCTGATGTGTTAGCTGATCTCACGTGTCGCCATTGGGCGGTCTGTTTAAGCTGTCAAACTCACTGACTCAGATCACAGACAGGCCAGAGGTCTGCAGATGAAGAGCTCATTGTTCAGTATCTGTAAAATATGGAGGATCCAGTCTGTGATGATGATGGATCACTCCAAAATGTTTTGCACCTTTTCAATTTATCACATTTTATTAGTCAGATGCATAAAAAGATGTCTTTGGATGTCCAGCTGGTAGAATAGGTAGAAGAGGTATGATGTTTGTAGTCACCGGTTTTAACCCGGGGGAAAAATTTCCCCGCTTTTTCCTGT